>JAQFVV010001197.1:0-96042 GCA_028023455.1 Epiperipatus broadwayi
AATAATAACTTCAAATAATAACTATATTTAATAAACATAAAAGAAAAATTTAAATATTTCATATGTAAACTTCAACTTAAAGAGATTTTTTTTTTAATAACAAATAACAAATTTTTTAAATATAAATATCGACCTATTGATATTTACAATATATATATATCAATGTCTGTATTTCTTCAAAATAATATAGCAAATTTATAAATAAATATTTAAAAATACAGTATTTAAAAGCTTATAAAAAATATATGTATAACCATCACTTAGGAGCGCTTTCAACCAACTTGTGGCTTTGTCAACTATCACCTTTAAAATGTCAGCTTTCCCATAATTCTATGATGTCAACTTCCCATAATTCTGTGATCTTAATGTTTGCTGCTTGCCTATTAATATAAATTTAATTGGTGACTCATAACATTGTTGTATTGTTGAAGTGACTTAACCTTTATGTTTTAGTACACATGTGTGTGCATTTTTATTTGCTTCATCTGGCTTTCAATATTGTCTTGACCATTCATGTCAATGTCAATTATTTTACATATATACATTGGTTTTATCTGTGTTCCCCAGTGTATTGTTGGCATCTTGTGGTGTGGAACATAACCTCCAGTACCCTTTCAGTTTAGTTTTGCAGTAACTTGGGTGATTTATTATTACACCCAGGTTCATGAGATTCTCCTGGGTGGTTTAGAGGGTTTAACCTAGATTTGTAGTTATTTACACAGTTTTCTTCTGATGACCTAGTACATGAGTTCTTTTGTGGTAATGACTTTCCCTTCCAATGGTATGAGTTATTGTTATTTTTCCGCCTCTCATAATAGATCATGTTCATGTTATGCTCCTCCTTTCCATTTTTTTGGATCCGGTTAGATAGATTAGCATTATTTAAGTCTATGCTATTGAGCAACTCTGCAACTTGCTCAATGTTTTTAGCATTGTTGCAGAAAAGTGACGGCTCTATTGTCAAAGGTAAATTGCAGTCTCACTTAGGTGATAAGTGTTGAGCATTAGCAGCTTGCTAACCTGATGATGGAATAACTTAGTTATGGTTTCCCCTGGGGCTGATTTTTTTCTTTTGAAATAAGTGATAATGTAAGGCCTCCTGCTTTTTTTTATCCCAAAAGTTTTTTACCAATAGGGTTTTCTATTCCTTGTAAGTGGATGGGGTTTTATATAAAGATTCCGACCACATAAGTTCATCTCCCTGTAAGTGACTATACACAAATATTATTTTTTCAGCTTCAGTCAAATCCTGATTTACAGAGAAGTATAATTTAGGACATTTAAGTGTTCTATCAGCACTTCATTAGCAAATCCCTTAAAAGTTTTGAGTTTAACAAATTGATTAATCACACTATCCTTCCTCTAATGGCTGTGTGATTTAATTGGTTGAGCAAGCCTCGCAAGAGGCATTAACTGTTGCACATCCAACTTGCCTTGAGAGACATGCTCAGGGTAGTTTCTCCATCATCACTGTAAAAAAATAATCCTCTAGGTTTTGAGTTGTTCTGCATGGTGCAGCAGGTTCCAAACCTTGTTCACATGTCTGAACAAGATCACTGGTAGAGGTCTCCTGGTGGACTTCTGCTTTATCCCTTTCTCCTGGTCTGTCCTGAGTTCTCAGTTCTAAATTAGCCTTTTACGTTCTTATCATCTGAGTAATTTGTGACACTTGTAATTCAATTCTCTCTAGTCTTTGTCTAAGCACCTCATCTAAGTGTTTTAGGTCACAACTTTTATGTGGATTTCCTATGTGTCTCTATAGTTTTACAGCGTGCTTCTATTTTCATGTTTCGGTTTGTGGTGAACTGGTCTAAAATTGCATGAGTAGACTTCATTTCTTCATGCATTTCATCTATGTGCTTCCTTTGACTCTCATAGATTTTTTTTTTGAAGGACTCCTGACTTTGGAACACTTTTTGGTTTTTGATGGTTAGTTGACTGGTGACACAATGTTTAAATTTTTCCAAAGATTGCCTAAATTGTATATCTTTCTCCTCTATTTCCTTTTTTATTTTCCCTATTTCTTGTTTAACATCAACATTATTCTTCTGAACATAACATAACTCTATTGACAGTCATGTTTCCACATCCTTAATCTCCTTCTGTAGTTTTTTTGCATGGTATCTGCATTTTCCTCCATCCTTGCTCAATTCTAGCTTCCATGCTAACCACATCAGTCATAGTTACCATATCTCCTAACATGACTTCCATGCTATGTATATTCATGTTTATTTACTTTACTTCTACTTTGCTAACCATATTAACTTTCAACTGGTTTACACTTTCATTCATACTTTTCATATCAGCCTTTAAATTTGTCTCCATATTTTCCATTTTATTATTCATATCATACTTCAAGCTTGTCTCTGTATTTTTCATTTTAGTCTTCATAACATACTTCAAGCTTCTCTCCATCATACTTATCATATTTTTGATCATCTGGTATCATCCATAACCTAGACCAATTTAATTCATGGTGATTGAACTATTTCTTCAATGTGAGTTTTTTGTACCTCAATGGTAATTTCATCATCTCAACATGTTCATGGGAAGTGGTCACCTTCAGTGACAGACCCCTCAAACATTTGACTAGGCAAAGACCCTCTTTCATGGCTAACCTCAATTTTAGCTACCTCAACATCACTAACCTCCCCTTCATAATAAAACACTATTTACATGGTAATTTTCTTCCACTTCTTAATATCATAAATTAAATACCTTAAACAACTTTTAATTATAAAAAAGATTACAACAGATAGTTGTCATGGGGTTTCACATTTCCTCTAACTATGCTACATTAAGCTTTAACTTTTATACAAGTTTTTATTTCTGCTATTTTAACAGTCTACATTTTGGCTTAATTTTTACATTGCCTGATTCTGCTATTTTAGTTCCAATTTATTTATGATTTAATTGTTTCACAAGTCTCTGTTTATTGGTCCTGTGGTCATTCCTTATATGTATTTTTTTTACTGATTCTTAGTTTTATGTGTCTTCTGTTTTTATATAATATTTAGGTATGTTAATTATATATCATAGGCATATATACAGTAGTGATTTGGTGTTAATTGAACTTGTTATACAAAAGGCAAGCTTAAAACTATTCAACAAAAAAAAAAAATTTAATTTCTTTCAATGGCTAAACCTCGCTTGCAATTATAATATCTTCATGCCTAAAATGTTTGGGTGCCAGATGTAATGGTCAGTTTGATGATGTAACAAAAGCAGGTTGCATCTTAGTACTGTCAGACCTAGGGTCTTCATGTAGGATGTTGGAGATGACACAGTGAAGTACATGACTCATAATTGCATCTATCTTCAATAGACTAACCTAAACCTTATCTATTAAATCTACATGCAATTTAAATCAGTTCATCTAACATCTCACCACTTATTTTCAGAAGTATTGCCTCAGATATTCGAATTCAGGAAGAATTCATGTTTAACTCTCTTAACAAGGATGCACATATGCAAACTGTTAATCAATAACTAAATTAGCTCATCCCATTTATAGTAAGAAATAACCTTTATTTAACATTTTTCTCTCATGCTCATCAAATAATAATGTGTGTGTGAATGTGTACAATATTGGTTATAGGATTGAATGTAAATGATGGATCAAAAAACTAGAAAAACCTTGTCAATTAAACAAAACTTCATAATGTTTATTTACAACAACAAAATATATAAAAACATGAACAAATTATCAATCAATGTACACAAAAAAATTTAAAAAATATATTTACAAGTGCAAAGGAATTATTTGGATAAATTATTCTATACATATAACTTCTATGTCTATGATAAGAAACTATCATATTGTGAATTAAGCAATTTAAAAGTACTTATCCCCTATATCTCGTGATAGATACACACAATATAGGCATTTTTTATATCCAAAAGTAATGAAAAGTTTATTAGATAAAAATGAGATTGCTAACTAAATTAAAAATGTAAGTGCAACTCCAAATGCAATATTTAGCTCTAGATGTGGAAGTTGGTTGATCTAAAATAATCACCTTGCATATAATACATAATACAAGTGGTCATGTCATGTTGTGGTATTGATTATTTTAGTGAATTTAAAAGAGAACAACTCTAACTGTTTATGTTTTCATTTTAAGTACTAAATTTCACAATCAGGGATAAAAAAAATAAAGTGTTTTGGTAGAAAATTACCTAAATTTTATTAAAAGAAAAAAATTCAGATTTTTCAACCTCCCCTTTCTCTACTCTCTCTCTCTTTCTTGACACTTTCTTACATTGGACTGTTCCAAACTGTTGAATTAGACCATTTGAACTTCTGAAATATAAGGCTGAAATAAAAAAATAAAAAAATGTAAAATTAGACATCTATACAAAAGAAAACACCATAATATTTACAACATTTCATGAATCAACATGATCAGGCACAATTCTTCATCAGAGTCCTTGTTACATAATAGTTCTTATACTTTATGCATTTTACTCATTATAAATGTTGATGACCCCTTATTGATTCTGAATATCACATTCTGAACTTATCCATATTGACAGTGGGTGATTTTGTTCCATTTTATGTAGATTTCCATCATGCACAGATCCAGCATATCAGGCACTTTAATGTAGACAGATAGATTTTAACTTTACATGGCCATAGTAGAGGGCAAATGCTCCACCTGCTGGCAATCATTCTAGCCAAAATGTATCATAATACTTTTTTTTAATTTATAAGTTATTTTGGACTTATCTGATTATTCAGCTGGTATATGAATCTTCTATTTACTTCCTTAATTTTTTTAAATGGCAAATAAATAAAAAAATAACATTTGTTGAGATGCTGATTCAAATAATGTCCATTTTGTAAAAAAAATGTTATTAAAATGACTGCTTCAATAAAGTTTGACTTTTCATGGCAACCACACAATAATTAAGGAAGAATGATTTTTGCTGTTTTTCTTTTTATACACAGCTTCATTTCCATTGTTTTTCACAGCATGTGCCTATTGTTGCATTATAAAAATATTGTGACAATCAATTAATTTAATATATATATATATATATATATCACCAAAACTGTCTAACACTATCAATTAATTTAATATATATATATATATATATATCACCAAAACTGTCTAACACTATACTAGCAAAAAATAAAATGCAAAACCATAAAACAATACAGTACTAGATTAAATTCAAAATTTTACCAAAATCCTTACACAACCATGGTTTCATGTACTACAAATAGACCTTCTCAAGTGAAAATCAACCTAAAGAAATATATATATATATATATATATATATATATATATATATATATATATATATATATATATATATATATATATATATATATATATATATATATATATATACAAACAAACAAACCTTCCCATAATTCATTTCAAACTCCACCTTCCCTTAATATCAAAAGAAGTCTTCATAAGATTGATAGCCTCAGAATCAAGGAGTTTTATCATCAAAGTCTCCTTTATTCTTCTTTTTAACTCATTCTTTTCATAAAAAATAACCGAAGCATTGTCAAACAATATTCTATGACCTGTATTCAATTCATTACTTAATGGTTCAAAGCAGTCTCTTGATATTAGGTCTATTCCTGGTATTGTTTATAAAATTCCATGTAGTTGTGGTAAATTTTATGTAGGCCAGAGTAAATTTAGCCTTAAAGAAAGGGTTAAGGTTCATATAAGTAGAGTTAAACATAGGTATCTTAACTCAGCTTTATATATTGATGAATTGAATACAGGTCATAGAATATTGTTTGGCAATGCTTCGGTTATTTTTTATGAAAAGAATGAGTTAAAAAGAAGAATAAAGGAGACTTTGATGATAAAGCTCCTTGATTCTGAGGCTATCAATCTTATGAAGACTTCTTTTGATATTAAGGGAAGGTGGAGTTTGAAATGAATTATGGGAAGGTTTGTTTGTTTGTATATATATATGTTTTCCTTTAGGTTGATTTTCACTTGAGAAGGTCTATTTGTAGTAGATGAAACCATGGTTGTGTAAGGATTTTGGTAAAATTTTGAATTTAATCTAGTACTGTATTGTTTTATGGTTTTGCATTATTTTATATATATATATATATATATATATATATATATATATATATATATATATATATATATATATATATATATATATATAACCAAAACTGTGAAACACTATACTAGCTAAAATAAAAATGCAAAACCATAAAACAATACAATACTAGATTAAATCCAAAATTTTACCAAAATCCTTACACAACCATGGTTTCATCTACTACAAATAGACCTTCTCAAGTGAAAATCAAACTAAAGAAAACATATATATATATATATATATATATATATATATATATATATATATATATATATATATATATATATGAACAAATAAACCTTCCCATAATTCATTTCAAACCCCACCTACCCTTAATTTCAAAAGAAGTCTTCATAACATTGATAGCATCAGAATCAAGGAGTTTTATCATCGAAGTCTCCTTTATTCTTCTTTTTAACTCATTCTTTTCATAAAAAATAACCGAAGCATTGTTAAACAATATTCTATGATCTGTATTTAATTCAGGAATATATAAAGCTGAGTTAAGATACCTATGTTTAACTCTACTTATATAAACCTTAACTCTTTCATTAAGGCTAAATTTACTCTGGCCTACATAAAATTTACCACAACTACATGAAATTTTATAAGAAATACCAGGAATAGACCTACTATCAACACACTGCTTTGAACCATTAAGTAATGAATTCAAATCAGCACTATTCCTCCAATGCAACCTTCATTCCACCTAACAAATGACTTTTCCTATAAACCAAATTATATATTGATGCTTGAAATGGTAATGACATATAATCATCATCCTTACCAACAAAATTCTTATCATCCAAATCATGACTATAAACATTATTATTAAATACCATTTTTTTAATAAAATCATGACTATAACCCAATTCTACATATTCAGCAGCAAATTGACTTCTTTGAATATCGACATCATTATTAAAATTATTAAGCCTTCTATTCCAACAACTAAAATGCAACAAAGACATTTTCTTATGTATAAAAGGCTGATAACTATCAGGCTTAATCATATTTCTCAAATTTTTGGTTTTATAAAATGACTACAAAACAAAACATCATTAACCTTCTCAACATTTAAATCTAAAAACTTTAATTTTACAAAATGAAAACCACCGACCTCAATTGTAAACTTAATACTAGAATCAAAACCATTCAATCCACATAAAAACTAATCTAATTTCTCTTTTTGAATAACAAACAAACAATCATCAACATACCTAACAAATAATTTAATAGAACATGAAAACATATTAATAATACTACACTCCAAATAATCAATATAAACAGCAAACATCAATGGAAAAATGACATAACCAATAACCATACCTTCTCTAATATTATAAAACACATCATTGGACATAAAATACATTGAATCCTGTAACAGCAAAAGCAAATCATGAAAACCTTAATCCTATCTGCAGAAAAACATTTTACTTTTTTTTAAAAATTGAAAGAAAAACAATACTTTTTAATCTATTAACCGATTGGTACATATTTTCAATGTTTTATAAGATTAGAGAAGGTTGGGTTATTGGTTATGTCATTTCTCCATTGATGTGTGATGTCTATATTGATTATTTGGAGTGTAGTGTTATTAATATGTTTTCATGATCTATTAAAATTATTTGTTAGGTATGATGATGATTGTTTGTTTGTTATTCAGAAAGAGAAATTAGAAGAGTTTTTATGTGGATTGAATTGTTTGATTCTAGTATTAAGTTTACAATTGAGGGGGTGGTTTTGATTTTGTAAAATTAAAGTTTTTAGATTTAAATATTGAGAATGTTAATGATGTTTTGTTTTGTTGTCATTTTATAAAATCTAAAAATTTGAGAAATATGATTAGGCCTGATAGTTATCAACTTTTACACATAAGAAAATGTCTTTGTTGAATTTTTGTCGTCGGAATAGAAGGCTTAATAATTTTAATAATGATGCTGATATTCAAAGAAGTCAATTTGCTGCTGAATATGTAGAATTGGGTTATAGTCATGATTTTATTAAAAAAGTGGTATTTAATAATAATGTCTATAGTCGTGATTTGGATGATAGAAATTTTGTTGGTAAGGATGATGATTATATGTCTTTACCATTTAAAGCATCAATATATAATTTGTTTTATAGGAATAGTCTTATGTTAGATGGAATGAAGGTTGCATGGAGGAAAGGTTCTGATTTGAATTCATTACTTAATGGTTCAAAGCAGTCTATTGATAGTAGGTCTATTCCTGGTATTGTTTATAAAATTCCATGTAGTTGTGGTAAATTTTCTGTAGGCCAGAGTAAATTTAGCCTTAATGAAAGGGTTCAGTTCATATAAGTAGAGTTAAACATAGGTATCTTAACTCAGTTTTATATATTCATGAATTGAATGCAGGTCATAGAATATTGTTTAACAATGCTTCGATTAATTTTTATGAAAAGAATGAGTTAAAAAGAAGAATAAAGGAGATTTTGATATTAAAACTCCTTGATTCTTATGAAGACTTCTTTTGATATTAAGGGTAGGTGGGGATTGAAATGCATTATGGGAAGGTTTATATATATATATTCTTTAGTTTGATTTTCACTTGAGAAGGTCTATTTGTAGTAGATGAATCCATGGTAAAGTAAGCATTTTGGTAAAATTTTGGATTTAATCTAGTATTGTATTGTTTTTTGGTTTTGCATATATATATATATTGAAAGTATTATCATTCCCTTCTTATATTCTGTTACTTAGAACAATACTTGATTTTTTTTCATTGCTATGACTGTTTTTTTTACATTTGAGTCATTGTCTATATTTATTATTTTCAACACAATACAATTGTCCTTATATACATAAAAATTTATGTGAACATTATCAATGTTTATATTTTTTATTAAACACTACAATTTTATTACTAATATATATATATATATATGTGTGTGTGTGGGTGTGTGTGTAATTTTATGTAAATGACTTATCGTTCCCACTATTTAATATACAATGATTACACTGTCATCACTATTTATACATTTATATTTTTTAAGAGTGTCCTAGCAAAACTTAGTATTTATTTTATATTTATCTTAATTAAAAAACAATCCAATATTTCAGGTGGATAAGGTTTGTTGTGAGTGCGAACTCAAGCTACACTCACAGTATATATATATATATATAAATCCAATCAAGTATCATGTGACTAGTTTTAGCTTGGGTTACGAATGAAATATGGTGAGCATGCTAATAGCTCTAACAAGTTTTATCTATAAGTGCCACAAGGGAAACTATTTACAAATCTCTATCTAGAATTATTTCTAATTCCCAAACCAGTTTTGAGCTAATGATTTTTCTCACTAAGCACTAAAATATTCTGATGATAAATCTAAATACAAACTCCAGGCCAGCACTTATCTAATTCCTAACTATTAAATAGAAAATCTGACATTTTCAGACACCATTATGTCTTCAAATCTAGTTATCTAATCTAAATATCTATATGAATGAAACTAGATACAGAATTTTAAGTGCTTTTTCTTGCATCAATTATTGATAAAAACTTGTTAGGTCTAATAGCACCCTCACTATATTATATATATTCACCCTTTATATGTGGGTGAATGGAATGAACAGAATTATAATTGAGAAAGTCAATGACAATTTTGTCAGATCCTTTGAAGTATTGTATATTATAATTAAATTCTTACAAATATAGACTCAACCAAACTAAGTTGCTGTTTCTCAAATACTTGTAGTTAAAGAACTCCAAAAGTTGTGGCCAATAATGGTGATTACGTTTGCTTCAAGTAACAAAGTTTACATTTTTGGAATGCCAACACTATTGTCAAACTTATTTCAGTTACAGTATAAGTAATTTAAGGACTATTGAGCCGACTGCTTATGAATTATAGGACTCCTATATTCTTCTCATCCAGAATTTGCAATAACTTTACCATCAGTCCTTAACCACTACTCTCAATCTGAACAATAAGTGGTTTTCAAAAATTCAGAAAAAAATCATCACATACTTCATGAAACTTTTTTTGATTTTCTCAAATCATTTTCATCCATAGTCCATTTCCATTTTGTACCTTATCTTAATAACTTTATTAAGAGCTCCATCTGTTTTGTCAGTTGATCATATAGACCTATTGTTAAACTTACATAATCCCAAGAAAGAGTGAATCAGTTTTTTAGTTTAGGTACAGAAAATTCTTTAATTTTAAGCAGTTTATTAGCATATGGGTCTAATAGGGGTCTAATTCTCTGAGAGCATAAAATACATTCTAGAAAACCAACATCTTCTATGAACAATGCACTTTCTTAAGTTGTCTTTTATTTCTGTTTTTGAATATTCAGAGAAGAATAATTCTACATGTTGCATATGTTCTTTTACCATGAATTATTCTATGAGTACAACAACTACATACTTTTTGGGAGTTGTTTGACTTCCAGAAATAAGTGCCAATCTAAACATTGTAATAATCCATCCCTACTGTTTATTATCATAAAAGGCATCCCATTAAATTGATACAAATTCCCTCAATATCTGAATGTTGTATACTGGGGATCATCTGAGTGAAGTTTGATCTGCCAATAACTTGGTTGGAAATAAAAGGTAAGTAAAATTATTTTGCTTTTAAGTTTCCCTAGTTCTTCCTGCATTATTGGAGGAATATAACAATCAAGAAGTATTATTTTATTTAACTGCCTTAAATTGAAACATAGCAAGACTTTCCTATCTTTCTTCTTGACCCTTAGCAAAAGATTTAATATGGTGAAGTGCAATTTAAAATTATACCCCACTCTTATCATTTGTTAGTATTGCTTCTCAATTTCCTCTTTATAGTTGTGGGGAACCAGCTATGATTTTGACTGAAATAATTGATATAGATTCAATGTAATCTTTGTTTAAGTTTTTGATAACATCCAAGTATGTAAAATAGTGACAATAACTCTAGATGTCTGAAAATACAATATTATACTTTGCTAAAATAGTCTAATGTTTCAATGTCTCTCATGAATCCCTTGTGGTTACTTTAGATTTATTAACTTTTGAGCAAATGTGGTACCATAAGTTTCTTTTTTATGCAACATACTCCTACAAAACATACAGCTGAGGATTTAAAAATAGTAATACTTTATTTTTGCATGAAATTTGTCTGTTTGCATAATTTAAAATACATTTCTATCTAAATAGAAAGTCATACCTTACTAATACATCATGTATGATCTTTCAATGATCAAAAATACATGTGATATAAGTCTTTCATTTATCTGCAATTTTGCCTAGATTTGTTTTGGTTCTAGTTTAATCTTGGGATTATTTGCCAAGGTGACTTGGATAAAATTTAATGGCAAAGTTTGCATATCTGATTGATGATTTTATATTTGATGATACAGCTGCTCTGATATAATACATATTTGGCTGCCATAATCCATTAATGTTATTCCTTTGAACATTATTCATATTTTAGGGTATGTTTTCTGAGCATAACATGGCTCTACATCTTTCTATGAGCACACTAAATGCAGCACTTCTTTTGCTTGAGTTACATTTTTTACTTCTTACTACTATTGTTTTGGCTTTGAAGCAATGAATGATTTGTCACATATTCTTCCCATTTACTTGTGTATTTTTTATTACTTTTGCATAAAATATTTTTCATGGCATTTTTTTTTAAATTTATCTTTTTATGTCCATTTGGAATCTTTTTTATTGTTTCTTACTTCTATAGGATTTAGAACTATAATGTCATTCATTTTGTTCAATGGCTTCAACCGCTGATTTTACCTGCTTAGGTCCACTGCCCTTTTTATTATTTTATCCACCTTTCCTTCAGATCTTCTATGCATGCTTACAACATGTTCTCTATCTCTAAAGGTAAATTTTGACATAACAATTTGAACAATTTGACTATATGACATATTGCATGCATTCAGTATTCTTAGACATTCACATGATGCCTGAAGAATTGTGAATATTTCTCACTATTATAATTTCTAAATTTCTTTTGTATGATCTGGTATCTTATAATTTCTTGACATTCTTCTAGTCAAAATGTATCAATTACCTTTTTTTATAATATTAAAACATTTCTAGCTGGTAAAATAGTCAATCCCCACCAGAATTGTGCATTTTTTTGGAGATGACTGCATACTTTTGCTAATTTGTTCTCATGTGACATAGGATTTAACTGGAAATATTTTTTCATACTGTTCACATTCTATTGGAGATTCACCACCTTGGAAAATAAGTGCCTTTATCTTTAAAAATTCTTTCACACTAATGTAAGCTTGAGGGTCTTTTTTATATTGACTCATCACTAGCTGACTCAGTTATGATTTTCAGCTACAACCTTCTCATTATGGATCTCTTAACTCATCTTCTGTTACACCTTCTGCAGCTTGATATCCCAAGAATTTTGGGATTCTACATTTATTCTTAGACTTTTTTTCATAGTTTGGAGCTTAGCATTTATGCTTTCTGGAATTCTTGCAACCTTTATGTAATCAATTCCATTATTTATGTTCCTTTATGAATATCCAATTGTTTACTTAATGGATCCTGCTGGCCAATGACCTGATCCATATTTCTTGATTAAGCTCTAGTTCTCATTTAGCTATTTACTTTTATTTTGCTTTTAAGTTTGCTACTGCAAAACCAAAACAAATATTGGCTTACTATACTTGATCTATATTATGTCTCTTACCATTAGGTTTTACTTAGTATTTGTTTATATTTATGTAATATAACATACTCCCATCCTAGACTACCCATTAGTTAAACTACCATTTGTCATGAATACACTGTTTTTGATTTGTCTTCTATTTATTTGAATATATATATATATAATTTCTTTTTTTATTCATTTATTTATAGAAGCAAATATATATATATATTTGAATATATATATATAATTTCTTTTTTTATTCATTTATTTATCTAGCTTACAATTTATGTGTCAAACTTTTCAAACCTTAATATATATGAACCATATAAACAACTGACATTATCAAAATAAAATACCTCATTATATGTCCAAAAATTACTTTTCTGCACTCTTACTGTTATCTCAAAGTGTGAAAACATTACTCAGTCTCATACTTCAAAGTTATTTGTGCACAAACTTGTTGTGGGCCATTTCCTGCTGTACAGATCACTGCTTCCTTATGGGTGATTTAAGATCAGAGATTAGAAAATTATCCCATCCCCATACTCTATTAAACAATACTAATCTATTTATATAAAGGTATGGATTATTTCATAGTTTGATATTAAAATAATATAACCCTATTCTTTCTCAATTTTATTTAATGAACATGACTGAACTAATATTATTTAGTTATATTTCCATAAAATTGACAAAAAATGTGTTGTGGAAATAGGATGGAGCAAAATATGGAAAAATTTACACTGGGGAATGTAAATTAAAGTAGCTAACAGGTTTCTCTGGGCATAATTGTTGAGAGATTCTTGACTTCGTTTAAGGAGAAGCTACAGTACATCACATCACATCAGAAAATTTATAGAGTCGGCAGATATGCACGCGAGAGATAACAATTTTATCGAACTGAAAGCTTTAATAACTAGCTCAGGAAGAAGCTGAGCTTAAAATATCACACTGTATATTCAAATTAATTCTTAATTTTAAATATTAATAAAATGTATATAATAAATTGTCTGCCAAAATTGAATTCAACAAAACATTGTATTATTAAACATACATACATTAAAAGGAAAATGAAAGCATTTAAATGAATTTACAATTTCAATATTTTACTAAAAGTAAATTTGCTTCATAGATTACACATATAATCAACCCAATCTCTTATAACCTTAGGCTAAAATCTCACATTTGAACCAACACTAGTTTACTGATATAACGATGTGACCAATACAAAATCAGATTATTAGCATAACACAATCATGCTAACATAAATTTATATCTGTATAATGATATCATTTGAAAAATAAAGAATCATGGTAGGAAGGAATGAGCATCTTTTCCATGATCATTAATAAATTTCACTAACAGACAGAAATAATCCATTGTCCAATTGGTGATACCAAAAAAAAAAAAAAGAAAAAGATATTATTATATATATATATATATATATATATATATATATATATATATATATATATATATATATATATATATATATATGAGATGATATGTAAATGGGGACGGCGGTTTTTACCGGCTTACTATCTTAGTCAGAGAGTAAGAAAATTAGTTGTGTAGGAAATACATCTATGACTATTGACCATGTGGCAGCTAGACTTTTGGGCCATATGTTCAGGTGAGTATTATGTTCCATATTATAACATGGTACAAGGGAACGAGTATCCAATGCACCTAGTTAGATTACATTGATATAAAACAATCATACATCTATCCACTAGCACCGATTTAATTACAAAATAAGTAGCCCAAAATTAACACATCTTAAACTAACATAGTCTTATGAATCTAAGCAACCATTTAGGCTTATTTTTAAATTATTAATTAAAAAAAAATTATAAGAATGGAAATGATATCAAACACCTATATAAAAATATGTTAAATAATTTAACATTTTAGTCAGATAAAAGATTCCTTTTAAAATTAAATGATGTTTAAAATTACTACTTGAAAAAGTTTGTATTATGTAATTAATGTTTATATTTTATTTAAAACAAAAGTTTATACTTTCCTGTCCTGTAAGTAAAATCCGCCTTTGCAGTGCTTGACACAATTTAAAGTTCTTTCCATTTCATATTGTTGTAGGCGGAGACAACTTTGTTGCTGGCTAGATTCCAGGAATCATTTTACTCTAAATCTGCCTCAGCCAGTGCAAACATGGGAAATGTAAATTATGGTAAACCCCTACATTTTGGAAATTCACAATACGCTTATAAATACATTTTAATTAAAACTCAATCAGCAAGAGCAATACCAATCTAAATCTTAACTTCAAAGTTTTATTTTTATATCTTTGTGAATTTTTATTATCAAATTCCAGCATTGATCTTGACTGGCTTGGCACTGTTCTTATTGGTGATGATAACTTTTCTCTGTGAACAATGTGTTTATTCTCATGGTTATTGGTCAGCTTTTCATAGAGGGGAAACTCAAAATTTTATCACTAGTATTTTTTTTAAAATTAATTTCTTATGTGACTTTATGCCAAAGGGCCTGTTTGCTAGTATGCCATTTTTTAAATAGTTTTTCATCTATGTGTTTATATATATATATATATATATATATATATATATATATATATATATATATATGTGTGTGTGTGTGTGTGTGTGTTAAAATAACTATTTTAATTTTCTTTTATGTCTTTAAAAAACAATTTTATTTACGATTCATTTCCCCCTTTTATTTTAATTTTAAAATGATGTAATGGCATATGCATACCATTATAATATATATGCTTTATATTTAACACATATGTTTGCAAAAATCTCATATATTGTTTTGGTGTGAATGGTTTGATGTAATATAATTATAATTTAATACTTATCAAGTGTTATATACTAATTACTAAAATTTATTGTCATTATTAACTTTTAATCTTATCAGTGTATCATTCAAGGGTTTAAGGAGTTTTGTTGTTATTTGACAAGATCTTAGGCATACACGTACTTGAAATAATGTGTTGGCAAATTTAATTTCATATGTGAATAATTTGAATAGCAGCATTTTATGCCTAGTACTATCATAAGTGGAAATATATAAGGTGGTGAGTTTGTCTTATAACAAAATTGTTTTATCTGAGAGATGATGAATTTCTCTCATTTAAGTGTTTTAGTGCTTGTGAGTTTTCAGGAATGCCAAGATGGGAAACCATATTTTTTGAGTGCCTATCAAAATGGTGGTCTATATTTTTAATACATTTTATTAGCAATTTTCCAGTGTTTACAAAATTAATGTTAAATTTAGAAAAAAAGAAATAAATTTCTGATAAATTTCATTGACAATATTTTTTCAATTTTGTTTTTTACTTCCCTCAAAACATTTACAAAATAAGTACAGAAGCTACAATCTCTTGAATCTGTGTTTGTTTTGTTAAGTTAAAGGGTAGTGTAATACATTTTTAATAAATATAAATGACAATTTTTATTTCAAAATCGCTATTAAAATGAATCTTGTTGTGCAGTTGATATCAAAGAAATTCTGCTAATAGAAATCCAGGTGTTGCCACATGATTTTCTTGGGATTTTTATTTTGCCATTTGAGCAGTTTTTAAAGTCTTTCAAAGTTTTGCGTATATGCACCAGAAGCTAGATCAAAAAAAATATTGCAGTGATTAACATGGAATTGTACAAATCCTGCATATTTTAATACATCATGTGTATAGACCTTCCAGTGGTTCAAATAAATTGTAGATCAAGGTGCAATGGTTTGTTTTATTGCATACAGAAAAATAGCCACTGTTCTACCTGGAACTGTTACTATGAACTATGACAATCACATCCACATTATAATATAAGTAAAAAAAATTGAAATAAATATTCTTACTGAAATTTATCAGAATTCATATGAAATTTATTGAAATTTATTACTTGGTTGAAATTTCACATTCATTTTTTATTTATTTATTAACTAAGATCTTTGGGAAGAGAAAATTTAAAAACCACCATCGATTACACACCAAAGATATAAATACTCTGAAAATGTTGTAATAATAATTTATTATTATTTATTATTATTATTATTATTATTATTATTATTATTATTATTATTATTATTATTATTATTATTATTATTATTATTATTATTATTATTATTATTATTATTATTATTATTATTATTATTATTATTATTATTATTATTATTATTATTATTATTATTATTATTATTATTATTATTATTATTATTATTATTATTATTATTATTATTATTATTATTATTATTATTATTATTATTATTATTATTATTATTATTATTATTATTATTATGTTTCAAAAAGGGGACTTTATTCAATCTAGAAAACAGGTTACATTAATAATTTTTATATACATGCATTTACACTAATATTTCCAAGGATTGTATATATTGTTATTAAGTTCTTTCCAAGTTCTTACATAGATATATCTGGTGAGTGATGGATTGTTTATCCTAAGTTATCATTTATTGATTCATTGATTTTTTGCTGTCCATTTTCTTGTTCTCTTTTTAAGTCTATTGTTGAGGCAAGGCAGAACTATTAGAGATTTGACTGTTGTTTTACAAGTGACCAAGTAACTGCAAAAATGTCTGGGTGTGCTATTTTATTGTCTCTGGTTTTTAATTGTGCTAACTTGTTGTGAAAAGTTGATGGATGCCGCCTTGTATTGTTGCCAAAAGCAAATGTGCATCGCGTGCACCAAAATGCACAAAGTACGAAGGTTGCTGCTCGGATTGTTGGGGTGGATGTTCTACAGAATTGACTGATAATATCTTGCAGGGAGATGTTTGGTTTTTTGTATATATTTTTGTTATTTCATGCCAAATATTGTTTAATGCTGGGCAGTTGTAAAACAGATGTTGTTGAGTTTCTTCTGCTTGGTGGCATAGCGTGCAGAAGGGGTCTATTTTTGTATATAATCGTCTGTATCTTAAGAAATATGATGTTGGCAAAGCATATAGATTTAGCTTCAGGAGGAAATGAAAGAATTTGGGCTCCAAGGACCATTTTTTAAAATTTTTTAAGCAGCTGTCGGTTGTTTATTCTGAGCATCTGTGTTGAAAAATCTGATGTATATCCTGGGTATATCATTGCATATATCTGCCAATATGAATATTTTGTTGTTGTTTGCAGTGATATTTGAGTGTGTGTGATTCTGAACTGGTTTATAACAGATGATAGATAGCAATGTGAAGGTGGAGGTTTGTCTGTGGGTATTATTTGTATTAGATACTGGAGTTCTGGGAAATGTCTGAGGGTGGCTATTATCAGGTTTGCGGTCTTTTGTATTCGAAAAATATCTATGTTATGCAGCCCCAAACCATTGTGTATTGCTGGTCAACTAAGCTGTTTTCCAGATATTGATACTGTCTTTCTATTCCATAGGAGTTTATTGCAATATGAAGAGATTTTTGATGTAAAGGCTTTTGAGAATTGAATTATGGGAGAATAATAGATAATCTTGGTGATTACCAGCTGATTGAACAATTGTACTTTAGCATATATTGAGAGGTATGCTTTTTATAGTGAGGCAGTGATCCATTCTGCTTCATCTTTTAACTTGTTCTGGATTTTTTGCCTCAGTGTGTTTGTTCCCATGTAGAAAGGAAAACCGAGGAAAGGGGATGGTTTGCCTTGGAAAATTTGCATGCATGGCTTACTGGTGTATGGAAACCAAGCAGCAGTCTTATTTTGATTAAATTTTAGATGGTGTGTTGCTTGAAAGTCTTGCAGTATTTTCCGTAGTATTGGTATCCATTTTCTTGATGGTAGGAAGACTGTGGTGTCATCCATATATGCAATGCAGGCTATATGTTGTGATGTGCCTGGTATCTGAATGCCCTTGATACTCTGCTGAATTTTGAGTATGAGTGGGTTTATGTAAAAAGTAAATAGCAGTGAGCTTAGTGGTGAGCCTTGGGATATGGATTGTGTGGGAATGAATGATGGGGAATTTTTGCCATTGAGTGTGATATGTATTTCTCTGCTAAGTAGTAGGTTTGTGAGCAGGTACAGATGAGTTCATGGAATTGTGGTGTCAGCTAGCATATTGATTAATGTATTGATGTCGACCAAATCAAAAGCTGCTTCTATATCAAGTTGAACTGCAATTGGTGCATACTTCTTTCTGTCCCATACTAAGTTTATAACTGTTTTGAATATCATTGCAGCCTGTGCAGTTGATGATTGCTTCCTTGCAAACTGGCTGTGTAAAATTAGTGGTAGAATATGTGGCTCTAGGCTGTCTTTGAGTACTTTTTCAAAGTGGCCCCATTGAGATTGGTCGTAGGTTAGATAGTGTTGATACATGGACTTTTTTCTTGTTGAAGGGGACTATTGCTATTGGATATAAACCTTGAATGTCATGCAACTTCTGTGATAGATGATTTGCAAGGTCACATAAATATTGGCTAGTGAACTGACTGAGATGTGCAAGGACAAATTTGGGGATTCCATGTGTTCCTGGGTGACATGCATTAGGTATTGTTGCCAGTTTAGTAGCAAATTCTGTGATTTTATATGGAGTATTTGTTTCTGGTTTTCCAAATACATTAGGATTATATTTGACTAGGTGGTATGCTTGCAGTTTTTGTTTGAAATGCTGATAGATCGGTTTTAACATATTATCTCCTGCATATGTGTGCCCCTGCTCTGTGAGTGCCATTGGCAATCTGACAGTGGATGGGTAGCCAAGACCCAGTGAATGTATTTTCTTGTCCATGTGTGTTGTTGGCCGAGGCAGACATTACTCTTTTTATTGCTAGGTAGTTTTTCAGGTGGTTACAGATGTTATTGTATGTTTGTGTAAGTCTGTGTATATGTTGTTGACTGGTGTGTGTTGGGTTTATCATTGTAATCCGTTTATGTATTTCATCAGCCAGTGCTAGCAGTCTTGAGGGTGGGGGGGATTTGCGTGTAATGTGATCTATATTAAATGATAAAATGTTTATGAATGCTAAATATCTTTGAATGGGGTTAAGTTGCATATTTTTGATTTTGTGAAGCATTATATATGTTTCTGAAAAAATAAATTCTGGGGTAGAAGTTGGATGTAGAATTCTGATTGTTTTACCATGTGTAAGTTCAGTTGTTTGAATTCCTGTCAGATTGATTAGTATGGTTTGTTCAGAGTGATCAGAGAAAAGAGATGGGTTGATGTTTAGGCTGATTTGATGGTGTAACATAGGTGAATAAAAGCACAGATCAATTTTTGATGTATGACGTCCATTGTGAAAGGTAACTGCCTCATTTGACAGAAAACCCTCTGCACTCATAAGTGGAATTGATATTTGATGCAGCCACTTTAAAATGAATTATTGATATTTCATGTTGAAATCCGCAATTAGTATGGTTGGATGTGAATTATAGCCCAGTAAGGAGTTAATGTTTAATATAATATTTGAGATAATTGTAGGGCTCAGTGGAATATACAGAAATATAATGTTTAGTGTGATGATTTGATGACTAAAAGTTACTATTAATAAATTTGCATCTATATATATATATATATATATATATATATATATATATAAATGGTGAATCATACAAAAGGGCACAATATATATGATTTTGAATGTCTCAAATGGACAACTTTGTGTTATGAGCAGTCCAGTACCCCCTGAAGGAGATGATGTGTCTCTAGAGCATGCACAGTAGCCTTCTCTGCTTAGATGTATTGTGGGGTCAATTTGTGAGCCACTATATATTTTAGTTTCTAGAAGTCCTAGTATATGAGGTTGTGTAATCTTTATCCATTGTTGTAGCTGATGTATTTTATTGACTGAGTTGAGCCCTCTGATATTAAATGCTGTTATTTTTAGCTTCATTATCGTGATTGCTGCGAGTTGGTTTCACAGTGTGTTGAGGTTTGCGTGAAGCTTTTGCATATTCTCTAGTGTTTTGTGAGCAGTTATTAGTGATTTGATTACTATCCAGCTCCATAGGTATTAAGTTTTCTGCAAAGTGTTAAATCTTTTCTGTTAGAGTATTGTTTTCATCTGTTTTGGCTCTTTTTGATTTATTTCTCCTTGGCCGACCAGCTTTTTGGACTTCTGTTGGTGTTGTTTCTATGGGAGGGAGGCATGGGGTTAGTGACTCTAGAATATCTGTAGATGTTTTGTTTATAATTATATGTGGCATGCTTGTTTTTGGGGAGTTGTATGTATCATTTGATATGTTTGGATTTGAGTCTGATGTGTTACTGATTGATATGCCTGGTGTTTGTGATACTTCAGGTATGATTTTTGCTTGATTTTGATCTATTTGATCAGTGCTTTCATTTAATTTATTCGAGCTATCTGTTGTAGTTTCAAGTATATTTGTGTTTTCTTCTGCATGTTTGTTTTTAGTAACTTCATTTGTACTGTAATTGTTTTCATATTGACTGTTTGAGTTGCTGGTGTTATCTTGTGTATTGTTGCTCTCTTCATGTTGGGATTGGATGTGCTGATTATTTGGTGTCTGACCCTGTATGGGTTGGCTATCCATGCACTGTGTGGCTAGGTGACCACTCTTGCCACAGGCATAGCATTGTCATTTTAAACCTCTTATATATAGGCTCAGCATAGCTTCCTGATCTGCAATTTGTGTTGGTATAGATTCTGGGTCAATGCCTTTGTGTAATTTTAACTTAAACTCATAGCTATTGCTGTATATTGGTATTGGTGTGTCTTTGAGGTATATTAGTTGAAATGATATAACCTTGCCAAATGGATCCATCATTTTTTGAAAGTCTTGTTTTGTGTATCCAAAATATGTATTTTTTATTATTCCTGTAATTTGGTTCTGTCGATCTTGATCGACTATAACAATTGCGTAATTGTCTAATGTTTTAATTTGGTTTAGAAATCGGTTCTTTTGACTACTGTTAAGAAATTTGATTGCGAGGTATCTGGGATTTGGATGATCTGCGATTCTTACGATCGTTTCCCACAGTTCATTTTCAGTTATTGCTTGATATAATAACGTGTGTGGAAACCGATACAACGGTATATTTGTGTCTGTGGCAGATATTACTATTGAGTTTGGTGAAAAAAATATTTTGAATGATGTAGAGAGTCCCCGTGGAATCGTGTTGTTAAAGTGTTCATTAATTCTTTCTAGCATGTTATCAGTCCAGTGTGCAAGGGGAGGGTCTTGGTTTACCTGTATCTTTAAATCTAACTGTTTTATATCGTTCGGATTTGTTTTTTTTTAATCTCGGAACTATTTTATTATTTATTGTAGTCACGAAATTCTTTGAACTTGTTGCTTGCATGTTAGTTTTTGCGACTGTGGCATACGATTTGATAGTGTCTAAATTTTTATGCACTTCAGTGGCCATATTGACGCCAAATGCTCAATCATGCATAGCTGTGGGCTCCATTTTTTTTTTATAAAAACAATGAAATTTTTGGTAATGTAAGTGTTTTTTATGATATTCTTGAGCTAGTTTATTATTTTCATTAATTATAGTTTCAAAAATTTTTATTTTTATTTTATGAAATTATCTATATTTGTTTGATTTTAAATTGTGGCGTTATTATTAGATTTTTGGGGGTTTGAAACCCAACTACTTTAATATTACTTACCGTCAGTATCAGGATTATTATTATTATTATTATTATTATTATTATTATTATTATTATTATTATTATTATTATTATTATTATTATTATTATTATTATTATTATTATTATTATTATTATTATTATTATTATTATTATTATTATTATTATTATTATTATTATTATTATTATTATTATTATTATTATTATTATTATTATTATTATTATTATTATTATTATTATTATTATTAAGCAATTATTTTATCTAGCGCCATGTTTACAATTATATTACATTCAAATATCAGCCTTTCAAGCTAATTGAGCACATGCCTTTTGAGAGTATTAAATAAATGAATACTTTTCTCTTCAATCCAAGATATAGTATTTATGCAGGAATAAAAAGGATCCCTCTTATTCCTATGACTCAAATTCTTTTATATGAGCAAATCTGAAGTAGTGTTGAGGAGAGCGTGAGTAGAATTCTCACTTTAAATTACTATTTACGATGTTTTTTTGACTGAATGACATCGGTGAAATTACTTAGAATTTACTAAAAGGCATTCTTACTGAAACTTAATTATGAGTAAATAAGTAATTATTTTATCTAGCATGATGTTTACAATTATATTACATTCAAATATTAACCTTTCAAGCTAATTGAGCATGCGCCTTTTGAGAGTGTTAAATAAATGAATGCTTTCCTCTTCAATCCAAGATATAGTATTTATGCAGGAATAAAAGGGATCCATCTTATTCCAACAACTCAAATTCTTTTATATGAGCAAATCTGAAGTATTGTTGAGGAGAGTGTGAGTAGATTTCTCACTTTAAATTACTATTTACGATGTTTTTTGACTGAATGATGTCGGTGAAATTACTTAGAATTTACTAAATGACATTCTTACTGAAACTTAATTATGAGTAAATAAGCAATTATTTTATTTAGTGCCGTATTCATTTAATTAACACTCTCATAAGGTGCATGCTCAATTACCTTAAATGGCTGATATTTGAATGTAATATAATTGTAAACATGGCACTATATAAAATAATTGCTTATTTACTAATAATTAAGTTTCAGTAAGAATGACGTTTCATAAATTCTAAGTAATTTCACTAATGTCATTCAGTCAAATATATCATAAATAGTAATTTAAATTGAGAATTCTACTCACACTCTCTTCAATAGTACTTCAGATTTGCTCATATAAAAGAATTTGAGTCAAAGGAATAAGAGGGATCCTTTTTATTCCTGCATAAATATTATATCTTGGATTGAAGAGGAAAGTATTCATTTATTTAACACTCTCAAAAAGTGCATGCTCAATTAGCTTGAAAGGCTGATATTTGAATATAATATAATTGTAAACACAGCACTAGATAAAAAAATTGCTTATTTACTCATAATTAAGTTTCAGTAAACATGATGTTTAGTAAATTCTAAGTAATTTAACCGATGTCATTCAGTCAAAAAACATTGTAAATAGTAATTTAAAGTGAGAATTCTACTCACGCTCTCCTCAACAGTACTTCAGATTTGCTCATATAAAGGAATTTGAGTTGTAGGAATAAGAGGGATCCTTTTTATTCCTGCATAAATACTATATCTTGGATTGAAGAGGAAAGTATTCATTTATTTAACACTCTCAAATGGTGCGTGCTCAATTAGCTTGAAAGGCTGATATTTGAATATATTATTATTATTATTATTATTATTATTATTATTATTATTATTATTATTATTATTATTATTATTATTATTATTATTATTATTATTATTATTATTATTATTATTATTATTATTATTATTATTATTATTATTATTATTGGTTAATTTTTTTGTAAATGAAACAAAAACATCTTTAGGAGACTGGAGCTGTGATTAGACTGTAAATATTGTATTTATATTATTTTTTGACTCATTTTTTTGTAAATGTAACTAAGGCATCTTCAGGAGCTTGTAGTGCCTCTACTCATTTTTTTGTAAATGTAACTAACTCATCTTTGGGAAGTATATAAAAAAATAAAGATTGACAATTAAATGTATTGGAACTTATTACTTTATGTTTTAATTTACCAAAATATACACAACTTCTGGAGATTTTAGGTCTGCAATTCAATATGTAAATCTTTTTCGGACAAGTAAAATACAATAGTAAAATAAACATTATTAATAAAATTTATTGGACTTTATTTATTTTTACAAATGTTTTTGGAGAAGTAAAAAATGAAATGAATTTATTGGAAAGTGTTAACTTTTTTAAAATTTTTAATAAAATTTTATCGGAATTTTTTTTTTAAAACAAATTTAATATTATCCATTTTACATTTCATTATCATTCTGACAATTTTTTGTTCACATTAAATTCAAGTTTTTAACTTTTACTTTAATACTAAACCATTATTATTTATCAGAATATTATAAATTTGACATCATTTGATAGATGGTTTTGTTTTTAAATTAAATAAATTTTTAAAAAATCACATTTGGTTTTTGGAATTATTGTAAGAATTATATTTTAAGTACAGCAAAGCATTGTCACATCATCAAATTTAAGGTGGAGCAGATTCAATTTGTAAGATGAATGGAATCTTCTCTATTTGATCTTTGTTTTAAAAATCTGAACTAATTATTTTTAATATCTAGTTTTTATGCTGTAAAAGTTTTAAAAATTTTCATAATTATTTAAAATATCACTAAATTTTATAACAGTCAGTTAAGTGATGCTATTTTTAGACAGTTGCTTTTCCTGAAATTATAATCTCTTATGTTAACAATACAAAGAAGAATATATTCTTTTATATTTAAAAATAAAATATTTCTGTAAAAAACAAGTAAGTAATAATATATATTTTGATTTGTAATAATTATTACACAATTATGATACAAAAGCACACATAAACTCTCCAAACAATCAAGTTTTTGTCAATTGTTATATTTTCTTGATGTATATATATATATATATATATATATATATAAAACACCCATCACCATGAAATTTAAGAAACATTGAAAACACACTTATTTGATTATCCTGTCATTTTTTGAATTTTTTTTTAAATTAAAATATTAGAAAAAATAGATATGTTAATTTTAAAGCGGTAAAAAAAAACTTTGCAAAATTTCTTAGCAGAGAGTAAAAATGCAAAAACAATTTCTTGTCCTCTGGCCAATGAATGTTTTGAAATTAAACCAAATTTAGCAAAAATATGCGCTGCCATAATAGTATATCTGAAAACTCATCCGAACCACTTTTTTAAAAAAAGAGATGATAAATTTCTCTTATTATATGTTAAATGAGTATGTGCACACACACATGCATGCACACACACACACACACACATATATATATATGCACACACACATGCACGCACACACACACACACACATATATATATATATTACTTTTGTCACTTTGTTAAATAAACCACCCCCTATATTATATTTTTTATAAATAGATAAGTTAAATATGTTATAAAAAATGAAAAAAATATTACCTATGAAATGCTTATATAAATTATACTAATAAATTAATTACATAATTTATTATTAAATATTTATAACATTTTTGGTATTTGTTTGGAGTCCATACTGCCACCATCAGATGGTGCTGCCACACCATCAACAACCGGTCTGAAAATTGAAAGTGATAATTTTTTTATGAAAATGCTTGAAAATCAACAAATAAAAATACCTAAGACATAATATGTACAGCAAATACATCGAAAACTACAAATTATAAAAAAATACAATAAAATGCTAAAAAATTCATATAATAAAACAAAAAAACCATGAAAATTTGATCAAGAGATACCCCCTGCTAAAATCAAAATTTCTTCACTTAAATTGACAAATAAAAATGCCTCAGACACTATATGTACAGCAAATACATCGAAAACTACAAATTATAAAAAAAAAAACAAGAAAATGCTAAAAAATTGAAATAATAAAACAAAAAAAACATGAAAATTCTATCAAGAGATTCCCCCCCCCCTATATTCTGAAAATTCATAAAGAAGCATGGTAGCCAAAAAAAGTGGGAAAATACAAAAAGATCAAATTATTTACCTTCAACATAAATATGCATCTAAGTTCATATTGGAAAGCAATTAATTGTTCTCTGGCTTTCAAATTACTGCACATGTAAATTGAGCCTTAATATTCAAATAATCAAGAAGCAATCCTCAAAAAATCATTACTGACCCCTCCCCCCACTAATCAAAACTAATAAATCTTATCAATACTTAAAAATTATTTAAGTAACAGATATAATAATAACTCATAACACAGATTAATATGTAGTAAGTGACTAAATATAATTATAGTAAGTTTAAAAGAGGTTGAAAAATTACCTTGTTGCAGATTTGGTGTTCGTGATTCCCAGCAGATTAAAAAAATAATTTAACAGTAGATATCTACAAACACTAGCAGAGTTATTTAAAGAAAGATTTGCACACACCTCTATAATATTCCAATGCTATTTTCAATAAGAGAAAACATTTTCCTTAAAATATACTTTAGTATCATATTCTGTGCATAGTAAATATGTATAAAATGCCTATTTCATTACGTTTTCTTTAAACAAAATTGAAAATGCATCTATATTTTTTAATGTGACATGTCTAATTACCAAGATAAATTCCCCCTCTCCCCTCACAATAGCTTTAATTAACAAGCTATGAATATGAGATTCAAACATGAAATCTCGAATGAGCTATGCAAAGCTATTATAAATTAGTAAAATTATAGCTTCACTAATGTGAAAAAAAGTCGCATATTTATAATTATAATTTAATTAACAAAGTAAGTCAGCATAGATTTTCAAAAACATATAGTAAATACTTTTAAAAGAAAAGACTTTCAACATCAAATTATCTTTAAAGCAATTAATATTTTTCTGGCTTTGAAATGAAGGCATATCTATATTCATTAATAATATTTAATAATTGACAAGTAATACACAAAAAAATAATTACTGATTACTTCCTTCATTTATAGTAGCCATTTGGATTTTTCCAGTTTTTTTTGTTCAAGAAATTGTTTTTCACTGTTATATATATTAAATAACAGTTTGTACTTTCAAAATGAATATTCCATAATTAGACATTTTACATGAAAAAGTGAATTTCCAAAGCTATCAATTTTTTTCTCAAAATGTAGATAAAGTAGACTTTTGAAACACCTGCTTATTTATATTATTATGTGTTAATTATTTTGGTCTGCTAAAAATACAAGTTGTTGGAATAATTATATTTTTGACAGGGTTATTAAGGATTATTTTCTCATGGAGAAGAATACAACATTCAATATGCAGCAAACTTTGAGGCAATATTTCAAAATCCTGCATTGAAATATCAACAGCTGAAATTTGTGTGTCATCTTTTCTGTGATATTTGTTTAATTTACTCAAAATGATGAAAGTTTGGGATCTACCAAAGACAGAACTTGAAGCAGCAGAATGCCTCCAAAGTAAAAATGTTCTGCCTTCTCGAAATGTGTAATAATGTCCATGAAATGTGCTTTATGTGAATGCATGGGCACAATGGAAGTACAATATTAAGGCATGTCAATGTCATGTAGTACATCGGAATGGAACCTGGTTGGAAGGCTGAAAATTTTCATTTGTCACATCCATCTGAATCATTTATTATTGGAGCAAAAACCAATTGACCATGCAATCGAGAAAAAATGATTTGGATTTGAATAGGAATACTGTCATTGCATGGAAGCAATATTTGAGAGAAGCAGGTAAATAAAGTCTGCTCTCTCACCTATCCTACAAAATTGGAGGCCCAGGAAAAATTGTAGGAATCAACAAAACTTTATTTAGTAAATGTAAAAATCAACAGGGAAGAATTCTTCCATAGCAGTGGTTATTTTCACGGTTTATGTAGAGAAACAAAAGAGTGTTTCATTGTTGCTATTCCAGATCAAACAGCATATGTTCTTCTAGATGCCATTAAAGAACATCTAGCACCAGGATCCACCATATATACTGACTGCTGGAAGGCCTACAAAATGGGTGTATTGAATGCTGAAGGTTTCTAACACTTGAAAGTGAATCATTCATACAATTTTGTCGATCCTATGACTGGGGCTCACACCCTGAATATAGAAAGACTTTTGGGGCTTGTAAAATGTCGCAATAAACAAGAGAGAGGCACCACCCAATGTTAACTTGATTCCTACTTAGATGAATTCATATGGTGATGATTGCATGATGGTGAAGATCTATTTGATGCAATATTGCAAGCGATCAATATACCATCAATCTAAATTTCTAAATTATAATTGTTAACTTCTGCTATCTTTTCTTAATATTTGTGTTAAAATCTGTTCCCAAAAGCTTCAAAATTCTACTATTCAAGTGCGTTTAAAGCTTCAAAATTCTGCCACCTTTGCTGAATTTTTCTGTTACTATTTAAAATGTGAACTCTAAATCAAAATCTGTCTCTACAATTGCATGATGGTGAAGATCTATTTGAAGCAATATTGCAAGCGATCAATATACCGTTAATCTAAATTTCTAAATTATAATTGCTCATTTCTGCCATCTTTTCTTAATATTTGTGTTAAAATCTGTTCGAAAATGCTTCAAAATTCTACTATTCAAGTGTGTTCAATGCTTCAAAATTCTGCCATCTTTGCTGAATTCTTTTGTTACTATTTAAAATGTGAACTCTAAATCAAAATAATGTTCTTAATGGTTTTTTATGCTGGACACATTTAAGTGCCTACTAAAAATAATAGGAAGGACTTTGGTAATTATTTTTTGGGTATTGCTTTTTGATTATTTAAATATTATTGCTCAATTTAGATATGCTTCTTTGTGAATTTTCAGATTGTGGGGGGAGGGGGTATTTATTGATCATATTTTTTTTATAATTTGATTTTTACAGCATCAACTGCTTATTTTTTTATTATTTACTATGTATTAATGTGTGTTATGAGTTATTATTATATGTGTTACTTAAATGATTTTTAGATATTGATAAGATTTATTACCTTTTGATTAGTGGGGAGTGGGGTTGGTAATGATTTTTTGAGGATTGCTTTTTGATTCTTTAAATATTACTGCTCAATTTACATGTGCAGTAATTTGAAAGCCAGAAAACAATTAATTGCTTTTCATGTGAACTTAGATGCATATTTACGTTGAAGGTAAATAATTTGATCTTTTCATATTTTCCCACTCTTTTTGGCTGCCATGCTTCTTTGTCAATTTTCAGATTGTAGGAGGTGGGGATCTCTTGATCAAATTTTCATGTTTTTTTTGTTTTATTATTTGAATTTTTTAGCATTTTCTTGTTTTATAGCATTGGTATATTATATACATTTAAACTTACTATAACTATATTTAATCACTTACTACGTATTAATCTGTGTTATGAGTTATTATTATATCTGTTACTTAAATAATTTTTAAATATTGATAAGATTTATTATGTTTTGATTAGTGGGGGAGGGGTCGGTAATGATTTTTTGAGGATCACTTTTTGATTATTTAAATATTAATGCTCAATTTACATATGCAGTAATTTGAAAGCCAGAGAACAATTAAATGCTTTTCAATATGAATTTAGATGCATATATATGTTGAAGGTAAATAATTTGATCTTTTTGTATTTTCCCGCTCTTTTTTGGCTGCCATGCTTCTTCGTGAATTTTCAGATTGTAGGAGGGGGGAACTTTCGATCAAAATTTCATATTTTTTTTGTTTTATTATTTGAATTTTTTTAGCATTTTTTTTTTTTTTTATAATTTGTAGTTTTTGATGTATTTGCTGTACATATATTGTCTGCGGCATTTTTATTTGTCAAATTAAGCGAAAAAAATTTTGATTTTAGGGGGGGGGGTAACTCTTGATTAAATTTTCATGTTTTTTTTTGTTTATAATTTGAATTTTTTAGCATTTTCTTGTTTTTTTTATAATTCATAGTTCTCTATGCATTTGCTGTACATATTTTGCCTTAGGCATTTTATTTGTCAATTTTCAGGCATTTTCATAAAAAAGTTATCACTTGCAATTTTCAGACCAGTTGTTGATGGTGTGGCAGCACCATCTGATGGCTGCAGTACAGTCTACAAACTACTACCATATTTTAATATAATTCTTGTCAAGATATTTATTTTTAGCTTATAAAAAACATCACTAAATATTAATGCAATCATTTCACTTTGGATTTTATTTTAATAGTTTATAGAGCTGTAGTAATTTAAAAAAAATGGGGTTGTCATACAGGGTGGAGTGAAAAAATATATTTATTGTTATTAAAGATGTGAAATCACTTAAATGTCAATAAAATCTATATATTGTAAACTTTTGATATCATAATCATTTCCAAAAAGGATGCAAATTTCATATAATAATCAAAATTTTAAATTTAAAAAACTTTTAATTGAATTATTATTTTTTAATTTATATTCTGTATAAATAGTATAATCTATAAAGGATAAGTGTAGGATTCTGGTGATGTAGTTAACAACCATCTTTTATTATAGCTATATATGTTAAATAATCATATTTAGATTAATTATAATAATATTTAATAGATACAAAAATGTTTATATCATATGTATTAAAATTTATAATATTTATTAAAATTTACAATAGTTATAAATAAAATAGTAATTGAATTTTTTTATGACAGTAATTTTTTAGAAGTGTGTGTGAGAGTATATTTGCAGAGTCTTCCTAAACAAGAAATCAATTATTTACTGTAAACTAATATATTATTTCAATTGGAAAACATTAAGTTTCATAATATTGCAAATTCTAAAGTAATAATAACAATATTATATTTTAATATAATTAGTAATTAATTATTTTAGTTAGAATAATAATTATTATAATAATGAATGGTAATTATAATTGTATTTAAATCAATTTTAAAGTCAATTAAATTTGACTATTTACTTTTTAAAATACTTAGTTATTTTATTTCAAATTATAGATAAAATTAATTTATGCAGAAAACTACTACTTGATTATTAATTTATGACCAAGGAAATTGATTTAATTAGTAATCCAATGTCATACTGTCTAAAAGTTGATTAAAGGTGAGTGCTAATAGCTATTATTTTACCTCATTAAAAATTTTAAAAAAAATTATCATATTTTTATTTTAAAGTTAAGTAAAAGTTAATTATTATAAGTTGGATAATTATAAAATGTCCTAAATGAATTATAAAAAAAAAAAAACTATAAAATAAATAAAGGAATTTCTTCATTGAGGACTGAAGTTCTACCTTATGTGTCAATTTGTGGTTGGAAAACATGGTTACTAGTAAAATGAAACAGTTGTTATTATTGTCATTATCATTTTTGGAAAACGATGAAAAAGATTCTAAAGAATGTCAATATATCTGTGGATATTTTTGTGTAAGGGAATAATTTATTATTTCCTTATTGTTAATAATTAATCATTAAGTTATTTTTTCAAAGGAACATTTATTTAGTAAAAAGTTGTATTTATTGTAAAAGTATAAAAACACTTTATGGAACTTTAAGCTAGTTTCTTGATAGTAGTTAAAAAAATTATTTTTAAAAGCTATATTGAACCCTGTGAATATATCATAAAATAAAATGGAAATCTAAAAAAAAGAATAAATATGTATATGTTTAAGAACAGAACTGTATTAGAATATTTGATGTTTTAATTTTAAATATTAAAAACAAAATGATGATAAAGTAATTCTTGCTGTGAGTAAAAGATGTGCATTTTGATAGACAGAACAGTACTTTAGTATTATTAAACAGATGATGTATCACACCTACCACATTTTCTTCTGAAAGACATCGTCAATTTTTACATGACAACGTTGTTGTGGCAACCAAGCCACTGGCATGATTAATCCATTTTTTTATTTTTTTGACCCATGAGATTTAAAAATCGGAGAGAGGTTTGAAATTTTTTTTCATTTGTCTGTCTATTGTTATTTTGCTATCCACGGCATCACAGTAATTTTTTTAGCTTCATTTTTGAGATTTATAACTTTTTGCTACTTCTACAGTGATTTTTTCAATATTTCAATATTTCCGTTTTTGAGATTTATAACTTTTTGATACTTCTGATTTTTTCCAATATTTGCGTTTTTGAGATATATAATGGCTGAAACTACCAGATTATGGAATTTGGTGAGAAAATTTTGTTGATATTTCTGCATTTTTTTTAAATTTTGTGACAGATTTTTTTTTTCATATTTTTTTATATTCATGCATGTACAATTTATTTTTATTTTGTATTTTTTTTTCAGGGCCAATAAGAATGGTGGTGCTCGTTATCTGCCCAACTGTCTTTCACCAATCATCTTATTCCAAGAAGGCATCTAAATCACATGATCTGTGACTTTTTTCACCGATCATCTTATTCCAAGAAGGTGTATAAATCATGTGACCTGCATCTTTAGTAGTATCCAACTGATGACATATTACCCTGAAGGCATATCAATCTAATCTTGCAATTTTTAACATACTGTGTCTGATCTGTGAACAAATTTAGCGATTGCATTTGTCCGCAAGTGACTTGGAAACATTATCTTAAAAATCACAACATGAGACTGATATGGCTTCAGGGTAATATATCATCAGTTGGATAATACTAAAAAACATTACTTTTAATTTATAAATTATTTTGAATTATTTAAAAAAAAAAATTGCAATATACAGTACCTTTTTAAAATTACCACATCCATGTAAAAGTACAGTATTTGATAAATCGTATTCTCCAAGGTCACCATTAATGCCACATTCACATTAAATTGGGAAACTTGTTTTTTGTTTATCTTCTTACTTTAAATTTACAAAAAAAAAATTGTTAATATTTTTGTAATTATCAAACTTACACTAATTAATTTTAATTTCTAAATTATTTTGGATTATTTTTAAAAAAAATTTGCAATATACATTACTTTTTAAAATTACCAAATCCATGTAAAAGTATGGTATTTGATAAATTGTATTCTCCAACGTCGCCATTAATGCCACATTCAAATTAAATCATATTTTGTGATGTATATTATTAAAAATTTTGTTGATATTTCTGCATTTTTTTAATTTTGTGACAGCATTTTTTTTTATTTCATATTTTTTCATATTCATGCATGTATAATTTATTTTTATTTTGTATTTTTTTCAGGACCAATAAGCATGGTGGTGCTCGTTATCTGCCCAACTGTCTTTCACCGATCATCTTATTCCAATAAGGCATCTAAATCACATGACCTGCACCTTTTTTTCACCGATCATCTTATTCCAAGAAGACATGTAAATCACGTGACCTGTGTCTTTAGTATTATCCAACTGATGACATATTACCCTGAAGGCATATCAATCTAATCTTGTGATTTTTAATGTACCATGTCCACATGATCTGCAGACAAATTTAGTGATCGCATTTGTCCGTAAATCACTTGAAAATGTTATTGTAAAAATTGCAAGATCAGACTGATATGATTTCAGGGTAATACATCATGGGTTGGAGAATACTAAAGAACCCAAAAAACATTAAAATATAGGATGATTAAAAAAAATATCTTTTTATTTTTATAACATTAAATAAATAAATGACCTATACTATTATAACAAATTAGAATTAATTAATATTAGGTGTGTGCCAACCTTATAAAACAGCTCAGCCAACACAAATAAATAGAAGTCCAAATTAGAACTGTTTTCATATTAACTAAGTATATGCTATATTTTATTTAATGGAAAATGAGAGTTATAAAACTAATGTGTGATATTCAAAGAACTATTATAAAATTATTGAATTGTTCCAAAATTTAAAGAGCAGTACAAGAATTTTAGGATCCTAGAGGAATTGTTTAATGCGCTCATGAACTTTAAAACAGTATAGTAATTGTGAATATTTATTTTTTCCTTAAAATGATTTGCTTTGAATAATATGTATTTTTAGCAGGAGAGAAGAAGCATCAACGAGTGAAGAGATCCCACCTGCCATTCATTGTCATGATAATAAGGGTAACTAGTTGGAAATTTTTTTTTTCTAAAAAAAAAGGATTGAAAAACGTTTCAAGTTTTTTTTTAATGTTCATGTTTTATATTAATATGGTATTTTATTATAATAGAAAAATTAGTTAACTAATTGTCTACTTTTATCAATGTTTAGAATTAAGATAATTTTAAAATATATTTTAAATTTGTAAATGAATGTATTATATGGTTCTCTATAAAATATTTGTATTAACATCCTAAGTAACTAAAATATCATATTGGAAATATGATAATAAAATTTTATGGCATTTTAGTATGCCTTAAAAGTAATAATTTTATTGTGATACAATGATATATATGAGATTATCAATTTTTATATTAATGTATATTTCATAATAGGATTGAATCATAATAATGAATCAAGGAATGTTATACTCATCACTTGATCACTATTTCTTATGCTCGCTCATAATTGTTATTAAATCAGGCAAGACTCTCCATATAGTAGTGCCACTCAGGGCAAGCAAGAGTAATCATTGGATGCAAGTAGGCTTGTGCATAAAATCCCTACCTAGTTGCCTACCCATCAAATATCCTCAGACTAGTTGCTAGGTTTTGGCTTTCATCAATGAGGAGCTTTGGATCTGAGAGTACTGCACATAGATCTTAGGACCCTCCAGCATCCACCTTTTATCTCTACTTAACTACAAAACTATAAATCTAAAATTGAAAACACAGTAATATTTTCAATCTAAGATCATTAGCTTATATAGTCATATAGGTCTGAACTCAGTTCTGTACCCATACATTTTGGTGTCTTTGGTTCTTTAATAACCACAGCCACCACTATCCTATTAGGCAGGATTAATGTTAAACCACTAAACATCAATATTTCTTATGCTTGCTCATATCTTTTATTAAAACAGGCAAAACTCTTCATATAATAGTCCCACGCAGTGCAAGCCATAGTAATCAATGGATGCCAGAAGGCTTGTGCATAAAATCCCTGTGTAGTGCCTACTCATCCAATATCCCCAGACTAGTACTAAAGCCATAAGCTGGAAACTAGTCTGTGGATATTGGATGAGTAGATACTAGATAGGGACTTTATGCACAAGCCTTCTAGCATCCATTGATTACTCTGGCTTCCACTGAGTGGCACATCTATATTAAAAGTTTTGCCTGTTTAAATGCTATACTGTTAAGATAAATATGAATGCATAATGTGAATATAAAAGTATAAACAAGAAATCAAATAGAGTGAATGAAATGCTTTAAGTAGATGTATTATGATCTCAATCATCATAATAAATAAAGAATATTATGATGTTTTGTCGTAAACATAAGAGTAATTTTGTTTTGTATTATTAAGAAGCAATATGAGTTTTGTTTGCATATTTAGCTTCAAAAAAACATTTAATGCTAGATGATCAGAGAAAGCTACTGGTTGCAAGGAAGGAATGATAATGTAAATAAGGTAATAAAAATAGAATCAAATTAAGATGATTTTTTTTAATACAGAAGGATATATAGTTGGTAAAGAAGAATCCCTCAACAATCATCAAATGTTTATTAACTATATGTAAGAGTTTCATACTAATGTTAATGCATGATATGTTGAAGTCACCAATCATACTTGTGGTAAATGAATTGTACCTAATAGCAAATTAATCTTATTGATTAATTGAGCTATTGTGAAAGTTTATTATATAAATAAAGTTCCTTAATTTTCATTGTACAAGCGGATGTTTTAGTGTAATCACAATATGAGATGATCGTGATAAATTTTGAAATGATGATTTATTATGAATTAATATTCCAATTCCAGCTGTAGCAAGGATATTCAATGAAAATTGACCACACCCAAATTTACGTAAGAAATGTTGAGAATTTAAATGTGGATTTACAGAATATGTTGTCTTTGTAATAACCATCATATAAATAGACAATTGTGTCATCCAATTATTTAATACAAACATGTGTTAGATGGGGTTTAATATTTATTTCTTAATAGATAAATCCATTTGCAATTATGACATAATAAAAAAAAAAACTTCATGAATTTCAAAAAAATCTAATGTATCTATAAAACTAATGTTAGTTATTACATACCACTTAATTTTCATAGTAAGATTAAAAAAGACCTTCCTTATAAAAATAATATATACATCCCCATAATTTTTTTTATATAAATATAAAATATAAAGTAAAAATTTATTGTCACTTTTCTTAATCATTAATATTCATACTTTTTCAGAACTTGTATATATGACAAGATTCTTTTCAAAATCAGTTTTTTTTATTGCCAGTTGCGCATGTTACTGAATCAATTCCAATAACAACCATCAACTTTTGATTTAATTTCACAAAACTGGTCTGAGATTGTGTAATCTAATGTAACAATGTATTTGTTTTATGTTATCAGCTATTTTTCTTTTTTGAAAGCAGGTTGTATATTATTATTTATAGTTTTATTTTCTTCACTAGAGTTATCAAAACAATTTGAATCATGTAACAAATTAATTTTTGATTACATTTTCTTTTTTCTTTTTCTTTTTATTTTTTTTATTCACATAATCCTCTTCTGAAACCAACTTTTGCTAAGACGATGTATAATGTCATCATTATTTTTTACACCTGAGACATCTTAATTAAATAAATTTATTATTTCAAAATTTATATTTTTAATTCAAATGACTTGCTGATCAAGTAGTCTATACACTAATGGGCTTGAATGTTTTGAGCATTAATGACTGTTATAGTTTTTTAAGTCCACAAAATTTACAAAAACCATCTGCACAATCTTTTATAAGATGTGTTTTAGCATTACAAAAAAATTCCTTGGGAGCTATGCTTCTAAAAGTAATTATAAGTTATGAGTAGTTTACTGAATGCAAGATAGGGAAATATATTATTTGCACTTTTTATGTAACTGATTATCAAATATAGCACTGTTAGTAAGAATTGGTATGGAAGCTCTTGTTTTCAACACATAATTAAAATTTGCAACTTTTCCAACAGTATTTAATAATTCTTGCAAACTTTCACAAATGTAATTGACATGACAGTTTTTTATCAGTCCCAATAGCTTTGCATGTCTAATAATGTCATATATCATTGAGTTTTATCTTTTATAAAGTGTCTATTTATATTAAATACTGTATTATGTGTGATATTGTTGAATTCTAGTATTCAATACCTATTGTTGGGATAATCCAAACTATTCGATATCATTCACCATAAGATTTTGTCACTCAAATAGGTAAGAAATTAAAGAGATAAAAATTTTAATTCAGGAGCATTTACGTAAGTGTAGAAGTTTTTACATTGTAAAATTTGGAGAATTAATTAAAAACAGGTATACAAATTTGAATAATTAAAATTTTATGAAATAATTAAATATTTCTGGCGATAAATTTTAATATTTGCATGCATATTTGCATTACCTCTATGATTTTCACTTTCTTCTTTATTTTCAATATTAAGAATGTCAGCATTTGTCTTTTATGGTATCTTTATTTATATGGAATTATTTATGAAAAAAAAGATCGGAGAGGTGTGGAAGTTGTCTATCTAATAATATATTTTAACAGTGCTTTCTTAGAATGGAGTATCGTTAACCCGGTATTCAATACTGGTTTTTTTACTAATAAATTTAGTATATTCACATTATTCTTTTCTTTTTCAACAGTTTTAAAATTAGAATTATTATTTATTTGTTTTAAACTTGCAGTATTGCAAAAATTAGTTCTAATTTCTGCTTAATTTTCATACTTGTCAGCAATCCTTACATTAATATTTAGCACACAAATATGATTTTTCTGTTCTAAGTAATCCAGCCCATTGTTAGACATTGAAAACAATTTAAAACTAATTTTAGAATTAGTAGAAATTTTAAACTGATATGTATCAATAAAACTATATCTTTAGAGTGATCTTCACTTGAAAAGAAAATTTATCTCCATCAACTGCTATAGTTTTCAAATTATGAAATTGAAACAAATGTTCAAGTTTATCATCAGCTGATGTAACAGCCAACTAGCCAAAATATGTGTCCTTTGATGATTATTATTACTATGATTACTACTTCTATTACTACTATTACTTCTGCTACTAATGCACAACCACTACTGCCAATAATACCAACATCGCCTTTACTACTATGACTATGACAATGATGACTATAACTATTACTATGACTACCACTACCATTACTATTACTACTATGACTGTTTTTCATTACTTCAAATATTACTCATACTTTTACTACCATTCTACTACTGATTTTATTACTACCACTGCTACTACTACAAGTTTTACAATTACTACTGTGTTTATTGCTAATACTATTAATAATAATACTACCACTATACTATTAAAATGGATGTTGATGCCACCACAAGTAAATCTAAAACATTCACCACTACTACTAGTTTTACCATTACTATTGCTACCTCTATCACTAGCACTTCTATCACCACTACTACTTCTAGTACTGTAACTACACTAATACTACTACTATTAAAATTACAACTACTGCTCCAACTTCTATTATGACTACAACTATTTTACTACAACTACTACTGCTACAACTTTTAACAATAATACTTTTATTACTACTAGTAGTTTTAAAAGACATTTTATTGAATACTTTCTACAGTCACGATATTCTGTGAATCATGACTTTACATAACTTAGTTAAACCAATCTTCTACACAATTCTACAGATGAATCAAATTTGTACATATTTACATCAACAAATATGATTAATATAAATGCAATTTATCCACTCTACATTGAACACTTTTTGGCAAAAAAAACTATATATATATATATATATATATGAACATACAATCTTATGTTTCGACTGTCCTGCAGTCTTCTTCAGAATTATGATATAATAAACAAAATAATATACTCAAATATACAATTAATACCATAAAATATGTAAATAATAAAGTTAGTCCAATAATAATAATAAACTATAAAACAACATAAAATATAACAAAATGTAATAAAACTGATCAAACCCAAATAAAATAATCCAGTTAATATAAAATAAAATATACAATATAAATGCAAAACAAATATAAACTATATATGTGTATATTCATGAACAAATATTAATTTAAAACCAATAAACGTCACAATATGTATAGAGAGTTTTGCCTGTTTTAAAATATTGATTAAAAATTTTTATTCAATTTTATTATTTTTAATAATTGCCTAATTACTTTTATTCCTCATAGTCTTATACCTTATTTTTGTTACTTTCATCTTAATAAATTACTTTTTATTTTATTTTTATACAATTCTCAGTTCAACCTTAATTTATTTATAAATATTATTTTTAATTTTTAAATTATAGTATTTCTTTAATATTTTTTGTTATAAATAATATTCTACATTTATCTTTTTTAATATCTAAAAATTATAAATATTATAATTTTTTAACATACACACTTTTAATTTAATTTTTTAAAACTAAAAAAAAAAACGTTTTTTTTTTTTTTTTTTTAAATAATCATCTTATATCCTAACTCCCTTTATTATATATTATTTCTATACAATTAACTATTTAGTTTAAATATCATGTAATAGAGGGAACTAGGTTATAAAATAATTATTTTTTAAATATAAAAAACTACATTTTTATATTTAAAAAAATAAAATGAAAATGGTTAATTTAAAAGATTATAATATTTATGCTTTTTAGATACGGAAAAAAAAGATAAATATAAAATATTTTTAATTACTGATGAATGAAGAAGAAAATTATAGATATTATATGTTTTGAAAATTACGAGAAACAAAAATTGTAAGTATTCTATTTAGGGGAGCTAATAAAACGGGTTTAAGTTTATAATGATCAGAAGTAATTAGGCCATTATTAAAAATAAAATAAAAAAATAATATATTTAAATTGATAGTTGTTCATGAATATGATATATATATACAGACAGGAATACACACGCATGACATATTTTATATTTATCGATGTATTAAACAACTTCCAATTTTCTCATTCTTTTTTTTATTTTTCTTACAAATAAAGATTCAATAAGAGACAAATGACCCCCTAGATGCATGTCATATGTATATTGTATATTTTATTTTATATTAACTGGTTTATTTTATTTGGGTTTGATTATATTTGTATTTATTTTAATTTTATTGCGGTTTGTGATATTTTATGTTGTCTTAATTTCTTTTTAATTTTTGTAGTTTTTTAAATTTTTAATGGTATTAATTATATAGTTATGTATTTCATTTTGTTCATTATATTATAGTTCTGAAGAAGACCATGACAGTCAAAACATAAGATTGTGTATGCATATATGTACACTAAAAGCTTTTTTTTGCTTAAAAGTGTTCACTGTAAAATGGTTGAATTGCAATTAAGTAAGATGTTACAGCTAAATAAAAAAAGTGGTGAATTTGGTAATATTTCTATATGATTAATATTTTATAAACTAATGTTTTTTCTATTCACTGCGGCATAAGTAAAAAGACCAGACTACAAGTAACTCTAAATATATCTGTTATGTAAGAGTCTGATCTCTTTTCTTAATCTTTGATAATTTGTTCTTGAAAATAGATTTAACCTTATGATGTCAGATTAAATATATAATGGCATCTCATAAACCAAAAAGTGAAAAGAAGACAAGTAATTACTGTAATCTGAGAGAAATGTATTTTAATAATAATTTCAATAATGAGATGAATTGTAGGTATTAGAGAGTGAAAGACTGTTGCTAAAAGTTGCTGAGAGGTTTGTAATGTAGGACATATATACAACAAATTTTCTTTTGTTTCCTCACATCTCCCATACAATCCACATATTGCTTTAATGTTTGCATAGTCATTTTATTGGCTATGAATGCATTTGTTAGTAAAACTTGTAGAGATTTATTTTAATTAAAAATATAAATATTTAAGCAACAATTGCCAAAATTTTACATTTTTGAATAATGAATCTGTCTGTAATTGTGAATAATGACAGGGACACTTCTTATTTTTTTTTGTTTTGATAATCTCATAAACTGTCCAATAGAAGAATAAACTGGAAAAATGTCATTATTGGCTTTGTATGTATGAAAATACTATCAATAAATCTGTTTTTATTGGTTGTGGTGTATCTGAGGGTGTAATAGGAAAAACACTCAATATTAGGGGAAACGTTAGTGTCTTTTAAGCTCTTTAATAGCTTTCTGTATATAGAATGTGTATATACAATGTAAAGATAAAACATTATGTTTTAAATGTTTTTGCATGTCCTTTAGCTCAATCATGAGGACTAACAAGATATATTCAGCTAACAATAATTACATTAGCTTATATTTCTGCTTTACAATTGTGATTGACTGTATTGATGCAGGGTCACATGACATGTTTTTAAGTTGAATATGTTTTGCACCAGTCTTGTACATGTTTACTTGAAGGTTTATTAATACAAGTATAGTAATTGATTTTGGATAATTAAATGCTAATAAAAGAAAACCTTGTATTAATAGGTTACAAAGAAATCATGTCATTTTTAAATATATATATATATATATATATATATATATATATATATATATATATATATATATATATATATATATATATATATATTGTAACCATATATTTTAGTATAAAATATATTAATTGATGGAACTAGTATAAAAATTTTTCTTTCTTCTTTTGGTGATTTGATTGGCTTGATTTGCACTTTGGACAGATTACTCTCTTATATTATTTTAATAAATTTAAGTTTGCTTCTTCCCATATACTAACTCATATCAAAACGTTTAACTTTTTAAAAATTTGACAACACATAAAAATTTGGTAAAATATTATTAAAAATAATATTTTGTTTTTATTTGTTTAAAATGATCTTAAATTATTATTTCCATTGAATTAAAAAACCATTTGCTCAATTAAATATTAATTATTAAAAATAAATACAGTAATTACGTATGCGTCTCAATGTAATAAAAGAAAAGAGCGCGAATTTAGGAGAAGATCGTCTGAGAGTTTGCTTTTGGAGGGAGAAAGAAAAGAAAATGGTAAAGGCAAATGGTGTAAATTTGATAAGCTTATTTTAAAATAGTTAACAAGTAAACGGATTACCACAAAATTTGCTATAAATGTAAAAATAACATAGTGGTATTTAACTATAAGATGAATTGCTAAATTTAAAAGTCTGTTCAAGTCGGCTGGCCAAGTGGATCAAATCACTGGTAAAAATTTTCCAATATTACATTTTTAAAATATCGGAGCATCCCAGTTTAAAAGAATTAATTGCAAGAGTTTGGTATGTTTTAAAATGTTTATTATTCTACAATTTGGAAAAATTAAATAAGTATTTTAATTACAGAAGTTTTATGAATATGAAAATTTGCTTTTTAAAAAAGAAGAAGTTTAAATTAAAGTAAAATGTTAAAGTTATCAACATAGTTTAATATTTCCGTTTCTAATTCTAATAAAAATATAGTATTGATTGATATTTAACTTTACAATGCCAGTAATATATTTGCTAGTTAATTTGTTTAACATTTGGATAATAAATAGTCTTCAAGTAATTAATCAAAGCTATTTTCTAATTTTATCGTCAGTTTGGAATGATTAAATTAATTGCTATAATTAGTATTCCTAGATTTAAGCGTGGATAAATAAATATTAGCATGGATGTGATAAACTTGGAACATTTTTAATAGAGAAATGTAGAAATTAATAACTTATGAAAAACATTTTCATTTAAGTTCTGCGTGTCATGTTTTGAAATTGTTTCATGTTTATGGAGCCACGTAAAATCGTTAATCTAATAGTGATTATAATAACTAATACAAATGGATAAAATTGCATGTATGGAATTCTACTATAATTATAGCTATTACTTCGTATATTTATTATTGGACACATCGTACATGGATTCCATGGATCATATTCGGAGTTATAAAATGTTATACAATCCAATTTGTAATACACACACCTGCTAAAATTCATGTATTGAACTATAAAATGCTATACATTTGATTTATATCATACACACACACCTGTTAAATTTTATGTATTTGATGAATAATGCATTACTTTAATTTTATCATTATATGAACTTGCATGTGAAGTTCATAAGTTATATTTTATTAAGTTTAAATTAATAGGGGTTGAATAAAATATTATTCAAGAGAATAGCGCTTGCAAAAAAGCTTGAAAAGTACTAAATGAATTCATGAGATGTATCAATCTTTATGAGGTATTTTGTGAGTTTTTCCAGATTTATATTCCTATACTAATATTACTTATACTATATTACATATGTTTTATTTTAAGCAAGATAAGTTAGTACATTAGTTGTCCTGATTAGCATAACATTTATTATGCAAGAACCCACATTTGCTAAAGTGTCAGCGTTTTTCTGAATGGTCAGAATAACTGAGGGGGGTGATTTTGCACATTAATGTGAAGTAAATAGTAACGTTGTTTTAGAATGTTAAAAGGCATTACTCTGTGCTGGTGGTTAATCCGCAGATTACTTAATTGCCATTTTTGTATTTTACACACATTCCTGCGCTGGTGGTTAATCCGCGGAATTGTGTGATTATACATATTACTTTATGATGGTGTATGAATACACAAAATGTTTAGTGTTATTTAATTCCTACATGTAGATGAATGCATCCACAGGAATATGTTTTACTTCATAGATATAAGTTGGGCAAAGTATTCTAGTTAATCTGCTAAATCATCTTCTTTCATTTGTAAGCATAATTTATAAGTTAGATCATCAAATTGTAGCAGGACATTCTATTCAAGTTACTTCATAATAATTAACTGTTGGTTGATTATTATTTACCGGAATGTAAGTTTAAATTTTCACTTTATTTAATGATTGCATTATAGCTAAATCCTACAGATATAATATTATTTATTATATTATTATAAGTTTACGGTAGAGATTTATTGAATCTGGAAATGACGTTAAATATTTCATGAGTTGATGTTGAATTTAGTATAATTTTCTCAATATTCATTATATCATATTGAAATCAGGTATGATTAGGTTTTAAAAACTGTACCTATGAGATGTTATTGAAGAAAGTCGATGGAATTATAATTTATTTATTTTTATTTGTTTATTTATGTCTTTAATTATAACATTGGAATTAATTACTTATTATTCATAAATTTGTAAATAAAAGTTGATTTATAATTAAACTTACTGTGCCGTTGTTATGTGTCATTCTTAAAATCAGAAATCATAAACCTTGGATAGAGCATACATTGAAGTACATACTATCGTCAACATGATATAAGAATTTATTGATATTTTTGAGAAAACATTTAGATGCTTTTCGTCTTTGGTAGTTTATGATGTGTAAGGTACAATAAAATCCCATTTACCTTTTCCATCATTTTGGCTTTGCGTAGTTGATTCTAGAATACAATATAAATTAATTATTAAACTTGTAAACAGATTTACCAGATAATAACATGATTGAATATATTTACTTAACGTTTTTAAATTGTCATTTGTCATTATAATAAGAGTCTCAGTAATATAGTAAAATTTAAAAAAAAGAACCCAAGTATTTATGTTTATTTATTGCAAAGCTTTACCTGGACTAGAATTTGGTATTAAAAAACATACAGATGGTTTAAAAGTTCATAATCTTATGTAATTCCACAAATTATGCCATCTTGTACATGGTCGGCCATCGGGTCTCATACAATAAAAATCGTAAATTAAGGTTTGAAAAATAATAACATTACACTTATAATTTGTTTAAAGTATTTTATCATACTACTATGATAGTTCTTCATGGTACACCCTGGCTGCGATTAAATTAAATCATAAAAGTTTATGTTAGATCATTAGTTTGGTCTGTGGTAAGTTGCTCCAGATGTTGATTGTGGTCTTTGGTGCATAAAATAGATAGCATGATATGCTGTTGGTTACAGCTCTTAATAGCTGACAATGTGCATCAGGAATTGATCAGTGATCGAAGTTAAGATTCTTAGCGCACTTACGTTATGTAGTTGGGACCACACAATTAACGGTTACAATTTTCTAGTGCCGCAACGGGTTCGGCATGATAGGTAGTTGAGTTGTAGCGGATGGTTACAATATATATATATATATATATATATATATATATATATATATATATATATATTTCTGATATCAAGGCTTATGGTGTTGCAGCTTTCAAAAAAGAATTTGACACTATTATTAAGAATTAATTCAGGTTTTAAGCATATTTAGCATTAAAATAACATTTAAGTTTTAGGTGATCAGAGAAAGTTACTGTTTGCAAGTAAAGGTGATAATGTAAATAAGGTGAATACAAATATAAATCATTTAAAAATGATTTTTTCTTATTATAAAAGGATAGATAATTGATAGAGAAGAATTTATCAGCACTCATCAAATGTTAATTACTCATATGTAAGTATTTCCTAATAATGTTAAACTATGGCATGTTGAAGTCACCAATCATAATCATAGGAAATGGATGCGTAACTAATAGGAAATTAATATTAATGACTCATTGGGTGATTGTGGAATGTTTTTTTTATATAATATAGTCCTTTAATATTTATTGTAAAAGCTGCAAGAATCAGCATGATAGTTAAATGCTAATGTTTAAAATAGTGCATCTAGGACATTTGATGAAAACTGACAATACTCAAATTTTGGTAATAAATACTGAGGATGAAAAGGTAAATTTATAGGATATATTATCTTTATAAAAAGTGTTATATGAGGAGAAAGTTGTGCTATCCAATTACGTAATGAAAAATGTGTTAGAGAGTGTTTATTGTTATATGGCCATGTATAAATTCTTTTATAATTAAGAAATAACTAAAAAGTCTTTATGACTTTCAAAAAATCTAATGTAACTATAAAAGTAATGTCAATTACACCACTGCAAATAATTTTCAAAGTAATATTAAAAGACATCTGTCTTATAAAAAATAATATACACATCCTCATAATATTTTTTTCATACAGATATATAATAGAAAGTAAAGTTTTAATGTTACTTTTGTTTATCATCACTATTCACAGTTTCTTTGAACTTTTATATATATCAAGATTCTCTTCATTGTCTGTTTTTTTGTGAGATGTATACTTTCATGTATCAACTTCACCAAGAAAACATTAATCTTATGATTTATGTTTCCATCACAGACCTGGGATTGTTTAGTCTAATGTAACACTATATTTGCTTTAGGTTACCATTTATTCGAGTATTTTTCAAGGCAGTCAGGAAATTATTGTCTATAGTTTTATTTACTTCACTTGTGATATCAAAAGCATTAGAATCATTTATCCAATTAATTTTCATTGCCAATTTCTTTCATTTCCTTTTTTCTTACTCTTTTCTTTATTACACCATCCTCTTCTGAAGGTGAATTATTTCTAGCATTATATATAATGTCATCATTAAATTTTGCATATAAGTCATTCTAATTGGATAACTTGATTATTTTAAAATTTATATATTTTTTTGAATGACTTGCTGATTAAATTGCCTTTCCACTGACTGGGATACAAGTTTTGAGCATTGGTAATTTGAATAATTATTAAGTTCACAAATATAATGGTCTGGGTGTAATAGATAGTTAGAGTCTTACCATATCTGCCATACAAGCTGTGACCAGGCCATTCAAACCTGGAAAATTTATAGTAGTAGGCAGATATATATATATATATATATATTGTTAAGATCTATTTTTTACATATATGTTTTATTCTGACGCTCATCCCATGCCACTAGCTTAGGGATCAGTGATGATAATTTTTTTAATAAAAAAAAGGTATTAGAACATACTTTTTTATAAATAAAAAGTAAAGATAAAATATTTTTGTTAAAAAGTAACAAATGAAAAGAATTCCTACGTAATCTCAGTAAATGGAAGTGATAGTTTTATTAATTAAATGAAAAGCAAACTAACCCTTAGGATTCTTATTTAATTAAAAAGTCAGATGAAATATATACATAAAAAATTAAAGATTGTTTAATTTTTTTATTTTTTTTCTATATCTTTCATCTGACTTTTTAATTATATAAGAGTCCCAAGGGCTAGTTTGCTTTTCAAGCAGGAAACAATATTTAATTTATTTATATTTCATCTGACTTTAATTATATAAGAGCCCTAAGGGCTAGTTTGCATTTCATTTAATTAATAAGACAATCACATCCATTTACTGAGATTGCATAGGACTCATTTTCATTTGTTACTTTTTAACTATCTTTGCTTTTTTTTTATAAAAAAAAATATGCAAATATCTTTTTTTTATTAAATAAAAAATGATTTTAAAAGTATCCATCTGTGATATATATATATATATATATATATATATATCACAGATGGATACAGATATAAATCATATTTTTATATATATATATATATATATATATATATATATATATATATATATATATATATATATGTTAAACATAACTCTTTTTAATTTTCAGTATTAAGTTAAGATTTTCTTTTTAATAAATCAATTTTTATTTATGATCTTTTTATTTTAATTTTAAAATAATGTAACGGCATGTGTGCCCATTACATATCAGTAAACTTCCTCAAAAAAAAAAAAACATTTAAAAAAAAAGAATTTACTTAGGGTTAGTAATGATGTTACACAAATTGATTATATATATTTTTTTTTAAAGAGCAAAACTTTGCTTAGTAATTATAAAAAAGAAAAATGTTGACTGTTGTTTCCTTTCTACTAGCTAATTTTCTGTCTCCTCCCTTCCAAGTTTCTTTTCTCCTACTTTTAACTATTATTAACTTAGGCAGTTAAACAGTTACTTAATTTTAGACTTCCTTTTTTTAAAGAAAAAAATTATTATTTATTATTATGTTTTATTCTCGCATTTATTTATTCATATGTGCACATTTTTTTTTTATAATGGCAGTACTTTTTACACAAAATTCAAGTTTGTAACTTTATATAACAGAGACAAAAAAAACATTCTTAAAAGAAATGTTACTAGTAAATTTCAAGGTATTCATGGTTTATTATACATTGTGCCACATTAGGATTCCAATTATAACAGTCAGGGTGTAATAGATAATTAGTCTTATCATATCTGTCATACAAGGTGCCACAAGGACATTTGAACCTGGAAAATTTATAGTAGTAGGCAGATATGTACTGTTAAGATCAAATTTTTACATATATGTTTTATTCCAACCATCAACCCATGCCACTAGCTCAGGGAGCAGCAAAAAATTATTTTAAAAAAATTAAATAAGACACTGCCAGTAATAACACACACACATATTTATTAATGCACATATGCAATAGGCTGCATAGATTTCTCAGTTTAAAAACTTTTCTAAGCAATCATTCAATCTCAAACTAAAAGTTTGTAGCTAATCCAACATTTGCTTCTGGATATATAAACACAACCAATGCAATATGTAGATGCTAGCATAAATCCATACTGACAGGAATGTGCATCTGACAGCATGATATTATTTGAAGGACATGATCCTTGTCCAGTACAGTAATGTGAATCTGTCTGGAGAAGGAACCATGTATATAAAATAACTAAAGAGAAATTCTACATATGGGAGAGAGCAGTTTATCTGCTGACTTATAGTCCAAGGGTCAATGTCTCAATAAATACATCTGCATTCATTGCAATACAATGACTACATCTTTGGGTCATGCATTCAATTGGACTTTGCCCTGTATGTTAAACATGTTTTACATTACATTGATATAAACACCCATATTTTCATCCACCAGCATTGACCTAACTAGGAAACAAATAGCCTGAAATTAAACCCATTCAAAATAGACATAAACAATTAAAATATAAAGTTAGTGATGGGATTGCAGAGAGACATTTACAAAAAACCTAATGGCATTCATTTTAAGGTGCCACATTGACACCAATATCCTAAAAGACATACAAATAAATATGTTTGGACACTCAGCATTAGGTGTCATATTTACTGATATCTATATGTTTTAATCATATGAAAATATATATAAAAAAACTAAACATTAATGAATCTATGCAGCTATTTACCACCAACTTAAATTTAATATATTTAAATAATTTAATCAATAAATATTAATAAAGGAAATGGAAATGATTCAATTAAATTAGCAAACTCAAATATATAAAATTAAACATTAATAACTGATTTAGAATTCTCAATAAGTCAAATAAAGTTCATTTTAAAATTTATGTTTAGCTGATTATGAAAAGTTTGTTAAATCTTGACAAAAGTTCTTAATTACTTTTTTAAAAAATTGTATAGTTCATAATTTACAGTAGAAGAGCTTCTGGTTCCTGGTGCCAATTCCCGTGAAGTCTTTATTAGTCATATTTTCATGGAAGACCAGTCTGTTGTTCTGGAGATAGCATTAGCTGATTCAATCCTAGTACTATTTTATTGCAGTACCCATATGATTCAGGGTCAGCAATAGTACCATCCATAATGCAACAGTCACTTCATTTGAAATAAGTAAGAGGCTGAAGGTGCATCTTTTCACCATCCTCTTCAAAAATCAGCTGGAACTAACTTTGATTGGAATTTTTTTTTATCCTAATCATCAGATTCACTGAGCAATGGTTTCCTGTTCCAATGATTTTCATTAGGTCTGAGCATGGTTGCTGCTTCTATTGGACATTCTGATTCACAGCAGGAAACAATCTTTAATTTTTTTATTTACATCTTGCATCTAACTTTTTAATTATATAAGAGTCCTAAGGGCTAGTTTGCTTTTTGTTTACTTATATAAAACAATCATTTCCATTTACTGAGAATACATAGGAAACTTTTTTATTTGTTACTTTTTAACAAAAATATTTTATCTTTATTTTTTTATAAAAAAGTATGTTCAAATACCTTTTTTTTATTAAAAAAAATTATTTTAAAGTTTTCCATCTGTGCAATATATATATATATATATATATATATATATATATATATATTGCACAGATATGTTTAACATACATATATATATATATATATATATGTTAAACATAACTTTTTAATTTTCAGTTTTTAAGTTAAGTTTTTTTTAATAAATCAATTTTTATTTACTATCTTTTTAATTTATTTTTAAAATAATGTAATGGCATGTGTGCCAATTACACAAAGTTTACCTAAATAATCTGGACAATCTTTTATAAGATGAGTTCTAGCCTTACAAAAATATTAATTAGGTATTGGTCTAATGATAATCATGATTGGTGAGCTGTCTCTTGATTGCAGGGTAGGTATATCTATTGTTTGCACTTTTTTATATAACTGAAAATCAAATGTAGCAGTATTAGTAAAAACTGGTACATAAGCTCTCTTTTTTGGTAGATACTTAGTATTTTCAACATTATAATAATCAATTGATGAATCACTTTATTACTTTTACAATGTTTTATTATCCACACTTTACTTCAGCTTACAGTTTTGATTGCCCCAGCAATCTTCTTCAGAACTTATATCTCCTAATCTCACTGTTACAGTTGTTTTCAACATTATTGTAGTTATGCAAAAATTCATACTTTTATTAATAAAATTCACATGACAGTTTTTTCTTTTGATCAAAATTTTACAGCCCTATTAATATCTATATAGCATACAATTTTACCATTATAAAATGTACCATATTCAAAAACTGTATTTTCTGTGATATTGTTGAAATCTAGAACTTATACCTATTGTTGGGATTGTGGAATATTTTGAAAATCATTCCCCATGTTTATTTCTTTGTCAAATAGGTGTAAAATTCATCAGTTTAAATTTTAAATCAGAGCATTTTAAGTCAGTAATAGTAATCATAGGTGGTTTCAGTGTACAATTTTGACAATGAATTTAGATCAGGTACAATGATTGAATTATTAAAGCTTTCTGAAATAGTTAAAAATCTTCATAATCAATTTTATCATTAGCATGTATATTTGCACTAACAGTAAGAAATAATATTTCTTGTTCATTTCGAATATTAAAACATTCAGCAATTTTATGCTGATTTAAAACATCTTTTATAATAAGATTTAATTATTGATTTTAATAGCAGTTATACAGGATTAAGTATTTTTGATCTGGAATTTAATAATCGTTTCTTTTCTAATAAATTTAACAGACGCACACTTTTTCTATTCTTTCAACATTCTTAAAATTAGAATTATTATTTATTTGTATTATTTCTTTTGAAATTGCAGTGTTGCAAATATTAGTTTTAATTTCTGCTCATTTTTGTTTGTTGTCAGCATTCATTGTATAAATTTTAAAACAAAAATTTGATTTTTTTTATGTTATAAATATTTCATCCCATTCATAGAAATGGAATCAATTTAAAAAGTTATTTTAAAAGTATTCAGACATAATACAAATAATTAATAATTCTAATTTTAAAAATGTTGGATGAATAAAAGAAAAAGTGCATCTAATTAATTTATTAGAAAAGAACCCATTATTAAATCCTACATTAAAAATACGTAATCCTATGCAAGCTCTGTTAAAATAAATCATAAAGATACCATTACAAAAAAGGTTTAAATCAGTATGAGATTGCTGAAATTTTTAATATGGGAAATAGACAAAAAATGAATTTCATTCAATTAATTCAAATATACATGCTAATGTTAAAATTAATTACCAAGATTATTTAACTATTTCAGAAAACATTAACAATTCAATTCTTTTCCCTGATCTAAATTCATTGTCCAAATTGCACACTGAAACAACCGAAAATTACTATTACTGATTTAAATACCTCTGATTTAAAATTTCCAACTGATGAATGAATTTTACCCCTATTTGACAAACAATATCATATGAGGAATGATTTTCAAAATTTTAGATATTTCCAACAATAGATATAAAATATTAGATTTCAACAATATCACACAAAAGACAGTTTTTGAATAAAATATATATTTTATAAATAGTGAAATTGCATGTTGTATAGTTATTAATAGGTCTGCAATCGTTTGGGCAGAAGAGAAAACTGTTGTGTGAATTTTGCTTCTAAAAGCCTAAAAGAATTTGAAACCTAGGAAAATATTAAGTATCTACTGAAATAGTAAATTTTTGTACCATTTCTTATTAATTCTGCTACATTTGATATTCAGTTACATCAAAAAGTGCAAAGAATATATATATATATGAAAAATAAATAAAGTTATAACCTGTATCCTTGTTTTATGTAAAAGATGGGCTATACAAACCGGAACAAGTGTAAGATTTGTTTTTATAAACGAAAAAAGAGTCAGAAATTAACTCTCTTTATTGCTCCTAGATCAGCTGATTTCAAGTGGTTTGCTATCCTCAGTGGGAGATAGAGTAGAAACTAGATCTAAAACACTGACTCTCAAGTGTTTATGCAAAACGTTTCTATCAGATTGAAGTGAATTTTTCAGACGGTAAAGTCTTCAAACCCAGCCTAAAGCTAGATATTTATATGGGTCTGATCTCAGTTCAGAATCACCATATATATCATAGTCTCTGCAATATATATCATTGCAATATAACTCTATAGGTATATTTATGAAAAAACAAATACAAGAATCACGTAACCTGCTATCACTTTTATTTATGTCCAAAAGATGGCGCTATACCAAAACCGCGAACAAGTGTAAGATTTGTTTTATATAAACGAAAAAAGAGTCAGAAATTAACTACCTCTTTCATTTGCTCACTCCCAGATCAGCTGATTTCAAGCTGGTTTGCTATCCTCAGTGGGAGATAGAGTATAGAAACTAGATCTAAAACACTGACTCTCAAGTGTTTATGCAAAACGTTTCTATCAGATTGCAAGCGTGAATTTTTCAGACCGGTAAAGTCTTCAAACCCAGCCTAGCAAGCTAGATATTTATATGGGTCTGATCTCAGTTTTGGTATAGCGCCATCTTTTGGACATAAATAACAAGTGATAGCAGGTTACGTGATTAACTTGTATTTGTTTTTTTCATAAATGTACCTTTAGAGTTTTCTTGAATGATATATATTGAGAGATTTGATTATATGGTGATTCTGAACTGAGATCAGAATATAAATATCTAGTTGTAGGCTGGGTTTGAAATTCGTTGAAAATTCACGCTTGAATCTGATAGAAATTTTATAAACACTTGAGAGTCAGTGTTTTAGATCTAGTTTCATACTCTATCTCCCCACAAGAATACAACAGAAATCAGGATCTGGGGAGTGAGCAAATGAAAGAGGTAGTAATTTCTGATTTTTCGTTTATATAAAACAAATCTTAATGTTCGGGGTTTTGGTATACGCATCTTTTGGACATAAATAACAAGTGTAGCAGGTTACGTGATTAACTTGTATTTGTTTTTTCATAAATGTACCTTTAGAGTTTTCTTGCAATGATGTATATTGCAGAGACTTTGATTATATGGTGATTCTGAACTGAGATCAGACCCATATAAATATCTAGCTTGCTAGGCTGGGTTTGAAGACTTTACCGGTCTGAAAAATTCACGCTTGCAATCTGATAGAAACGTTTTGCATAAACACTTGAGAGTCAGTGTTTTAGATCTAGTTTCTATACTCTATCTCCCACTGAGGATAGCAAACCAGTTTGAAATCAGCTGATCTGGGAGTGAGCAAATGAAAGAGGTAGTTAATTTCTGACTCTTTTTTCGTTTATATAAAACAAATCTTACACTTGTTCGGCGGTTTTGGTATAGCGCCATCTTTTGGACATATATATATATATACCTAAGTTGCATTCAAGAGACAGCTCACTAGTTATGATTACAATTGGAGAAATAGCTCCATAGAGTTTTGGAAGCTAGAACACATCTTTTAAAAGATTCTCTCAATCATTTCTGTAATCTTTGTAGACTTCGAAATTATTGAAATCATCTATGCTCAAAACTTGTATCTCAATTAGTGTAAAGACAACTTGATCAGCAAGTTATTCAAAATAAAAATATAAATTTTAAAATAATAAAGTTACCCAATCAGAATGAATTATTTGCGAAATATAATATTGATATTAAACTTAGTACTAGAAATAATTCATCTTCAGAAGAGGATTATGTAATAAAAAAAGGGAAAAAAGTAAAAAAAAAATCATAATGAAAATTAAATTCATACATGATTCTATTGATTTTGATACCTCTAGTGAAATAAATAAAACTATATAGAAAAATGTACTGCCTGCCTTGAAAAAAAAAACTAGAATAACTGATAACATGCAAACAAATACAGTGTAACATTACAATAGAGAATTACAGGTCTTTGATGCAAACATAAATCATAAGATCAATTTTTCTTAGTGGAATTGATACACGAAAATGTATATCTCACAAAAAGAAAAAAAAACAGACAATATAGAGAATCCTGATATAGAGAATCCTATATATATATATATATATAAGTTCAGAAGAAAAAGTGACTAGTGATGATAAACAAAAGTGACATTAAATGTTTACTTCGTATTGTATAATTGTATGTCAAAAATATTATGAGGATGTGTAGATTATTTTTTATAAGTCAGTGCCTTTTAATATTACATTGAAAAATATTTGGAATGGTGTAATTGACTTTACTTTTATGGTTACATTTACATTTTATAAAATTCATGAAGATTTTTTTGTTATTTCATTATAAAAGGATTTATCTATGGCAATATAACAATAAGCATTGTCTAACACATTTTGCATTGAGTAATTATATAACACAGTTTTCTCCTCATATAACCATTTTTCCAAAGCTAATATATCCTGTAAATTTACCTTTTCATCCTCAGCATTTATTATGGAAATTTGGGTATTGTTAATTTTCATCAAATGCATTAGGTGTAAATGGTGTTGGAATATTAACTCATATGATTATGATTATTCTGATTTATATAGCTTTCACAATAAATATTAGAGGACTTTATTTATATAAAAAAAAAAAACTTCCACAATAGCCCAATGAGTCAATAATATTAATTTCCTATTAGGTACAAATCCCATTTGCTATGATTATGATTGGTGACTTCAACATGCCATATATTAACATTATTAATAAATCCTTACATATGAATACTTAACATTTGAGGAGTGCTGAGGGATTATTCTCTGTCAATTATCTACCCTTTTAGACTAAGAAAAAATCATCTTTAATTGATTTATATTTTTATTTACCTTATCACTTCTTCCTTGCATTCAGTAACTTTTTCTGATAACATAGGGATTAATTGTTCTTTTGAAGCTAAATGTGAAAGTAACATCTGTATTATAAAATATGGAAGTAAAATCTGTATTACTTCTTAATAATAGTGTAGAATCGATTATCGAAATCAGCTACACCAGAAACCTTAATATCAGAAATTTATATACATTTTTAAAAATATATATATATATATATGATTTCTTTGGAACAGAAATTTATATACATTTTTAAAAAATATATATATATATATATGATTTCTTTGGAACATATTGATGCAAGATTTTTTTATTAACATTTTTTTATCCAAAATCAATCATTATACTTGTATTAATAAACCTTCAACAAAACATGTAAAAGACTTTGATGTAAAACATACTCAATTTAAAACCACCTTGTGATCATGCATCAATACAATCAATCACAACTCTAAAACAGAAATACAAACAAATGTAATTATTGTTAGATGAATATAACTTGTAAGTCTTCAGGATTTGTCTAAAGGATATACTCATTGGCACTTGCTTATAAATCAGGGAAAACTGTATATTCATCTATTGTTAAAAATTTACAAACGGTAGCTAGAGAGGATATGTTGCTTCATATTTTTTTTCATTTTAAGAACAAATTACAAATGCATATGTGTCTAACACTAATTTAATATACTAGACAATCATAGTATTTACAAATTTGAAATATGACAAAAATTAAGTCAACACAGAAAGCATACACAGTGAATTGCATGCTATTCTTAAATTTGTTCTACCATATTTATTCAAGTTCTGTGTCTGTATTATCCATAAGATATTAACATATCTTTCAAAAAAATTATTATATTAATCACTTTATCCTGTGTACACTGTCATTCACTACAAAATACATTCTTCTTTTCTTATAGAAATATCTAAGACCAATCTCACTTTTTTATTATTCAAATAATAAAAGCACTTGTTAAAGATAAACCTCAATCACTTACTGAATACCAATATGCCAAAAAGACTGCTCAACTTCTGGTGCAATTTCATTATTTATAATGATATTAGATGAAGTTTTTCAAGGAAGTAATACATCCCCTAACCCTGTCCAAGTAGATGTTGAAACAGTATTTGTCTGTTCTCATTGAAAAACTTTTAAAATTTTGTTTATACCCAAAATAGTAAAAGTCCAGTCAGGATTATTTTGTGAGAAAGTTGACATCATGGAATTATGGAGAAGTTGACCTTTTAAAAATATTAGTTGACAAAAACTACAAGGATAGTTGAAAGCACTCCTAAGTGACATTTATAGATATATTTTATATAAACTTTTAGTACTGTATTTGCTAATATTTATTTATAAATTTATATTATTTTGAAGAAATACAGACATCGATTTGTAATATTATATATTGTAACCTTTTCAATCTTCATTTATATCACTTTATACACAAATAAAGGCCTAGATGCCAATTCTATACAAGATAAAATAAATTTATAATCTAGGTTGCATCTCTAATTATGGATAAGGCTCTTATTATAATATTAGTCTACATCTTAGCTCAGTTGGGGGTTATAGGTTAATGTGGTCATCTAGAATGCAAATGGGGATGAGAAAAACATTTATAAACAACAATTATATAATGTTTATTTAGTTAAATTATAAGCATTTGCTTCAGTTACCAAAAGAAAGCAATTGGTGGATTAAATCAAAATCATGATATGTTCAATTCTCTCACCATCCAAGTACACACTAGACCAATCACACCACTTATCTATTATATTTGGGGATCACTGTAACAATAATCAATTTACTGGCATTTAATTTAGATTGCACAGCTATATAAAATGTTTATTTAAATGATGAACTAATCTCAGGGCTCTGTTATATGAATAATAAGTCAATCCCAATATAATATGACTATTAAGTAATGCGGACTATTGTGAAACTGACAATTATTACAATAAAATAAGGGATAGATAATCATAAGGATCAGGTCCATTTTTATCTCACATCACTATCTACTTTAAACAAGGTAAAATCTATATCTTGGCATTATACAATGTTTGGATCTATTAATTCTGTATTATTTAAATAAATGACATAAACTATTAAAATGACAAGTAATACAATTTTAAATAAGGTATAATCTATATTTTGGCACTATATAATGTTTAGATCAATTAACTCAGTGTTATCGAGATAGATTGCATGTACTATTAAATTGATAAATATTATAATTATATTATGTTGAACATATTTGTGTGTGGAATTGGTCAATCGAACGTACATGATAAAATAATTCAGAGGAAATCTTACTTCAACAAACATTTATTACAAGAAACATTTTTTTTTTTTTTTTACAACACATGGATGATGACTTAACAGTAATTTACGTTAATTACAAACTTGACTAAATAACATTTAAATTACACAAAATAACAATATTTGGAGACTCTTTCTCTTATCTGTTATTTCAGTAATATTTATAACTTTATCTGTTAAATTATTAGCAACACAAAATAATTCTATATTCACATACCAATGTTTATATCGTCTATTACGACTTTGTGCTCTCAATAAACTAAGAAAACGATATCAAATAATCAATTGATGTCATTTAAATTATTTCTGTATGCCTACACATCTATACTTGTTATATGAAATTAAGTAATAATTGTATTAAAACTAGCTTTAAATAAAGTAAAATTTTGTAATACAATATCACATTCATACCGGGAGGATGAATTGCCAGTAATAATAATAAATGAAATAATGATAATATGAGTTATATGATTTGACAAGCTACTTAGAACTTACAATTCCAGCAATGGTATCCTATATCTATAGGTTTATCGTATCTCCGAATGTGTGCGCATTTATATATTCACAATCACAATGCATTTTATTGATTGTATTTTACATCGGTTGAATTGAGGGATGAATAAATTTCACAATACGGATGGTACAATGAGCTAATCTCTAAATCTTAAATCCAACATCATGTATAATACAGAAATCACTAAAATATTTACCTGAAATAACTAACATATACTACATGATGATAAATATGAGGAATGATGAGAGAGAGCAAAATAATATCAAATAAATATTTACATACGTAAGCGTGGGGGTTAAGTACAACTCCAAACATCAATTTAATTCATCAATATAGTTAATATCCACTCTTCTAACACAAATGGTGTGGGACTCAGCCGACTTATCCTGAATATATGGGACATCTATCACTTCCTTTTAAGAAACATAATTATCATATCCCTTACTATCAAATAAAGAAATATACTACCACCCATGGCTCAATAGATAAACAATTAAAATGAGCATTACTCAATCTGAATAGCATGATCATCTTCTCAATCACCTCTCCAGTCAAAAGTCATCTAATGCATTTCATATAGAACAAATCCATAACAGAAAAACTCTTGAAATTTTGCAATCTTTAGTCATAGCACCAACCACAACTGATAAGAAAGAAATAAGCATAATTTTAACTCTTATACAATTGCTTCTAATAGCGAACACACATGCAAATATATGATCATTTATGAAATATTTTTTAAAATCACATCAGACAATATTAGTATTAATTAAATTATAAATGAGTCTAATATCTTTGAAAAATTATGAACATCAAATTTCAAATTAATGAAAATACTATCCAATAAATCTAACCATCTAGCAATACTGGCATAAATGTTTTCATGTATCTATTTACTATTACTCACTAATGAATGATGTTAAAGCATGCAGTTTGCACCAATAACATGAGCACATAAATATATAACATTTTACATAATACAACAAAATGAAAATATTACCGGTTTAGTATAACTTATACCAAACTCTATGAGAAGTTCTAGAGGAGATAAACATATAAATACATAATAATAATAATAATAATAATAATAATAATAATAATAATAATAATAATAATAATAATAATAATAATAATAATAATAATAATAATAATAATAATAATAATAATAATAAACCAAATTAATATCAAATTAAACATAAAAGAAAATAAATAAATAAATACATTTATAGATCTATCATATATCAAACCTTCTGTCATTAAAATAAATGTTCCCTTTTATTTTTATTTTTTATATATTTTTTTAGTTCATACATGAAACTTTAAAGAAGCAGAAACACATGTGTAGTTCATGATGATAAAATGAATAGTCAAACATTAAATCATATAAATATTATTCCTGCAGGTTAAACATGAATTTGGCAAAAACAGCAATAACCTCCAATGTTCTTAGGATTTCCTAATGGACATTATAAGCAAGTTTTACATGTATTTAAATCCATTTATTTTTCATAAATTCAGTTTTGGCTAAAATTTCCAACATTTAATATATTTTAATAATGATCAAGATCAAGGTTCCTTAATTATCCATGTTTATACACCCTTCTGGTAAATAATTATCAAATATTATTGTCACACATTTTTTCACTCCTATATGGATGTGAATGGTAAGCTAATTTATTGTACATAATTATTATAATAATGTAGAGTACTAGAATGAATAATTTCCTGCTTCAGCCTTTTTTACACAATAAAAATAGGAAATTTATTAAATAAGTGTCAATAAAATATTCCATTACACAGTCCAGCATAAATCTTTCAATTATTATTATTACTGTTGCTTTACATAATTCCAGTGTCACACTATTTATTATAAATACATTATAGTAAAATTGTATTAGTGATTTTTCTAAATAATATGTATGCATTATGAATAAAATAAGTTCAAAACAATGCAAAATTCTCCATATAGTAAATAATATCTATGCATTATGAATAAAATAAGTTCAAAACAAAGCAAAACTCTCCATATAGTAGTGCCATCTTGTGCTAACAAGAGCAATCAATGGATGCCAGAAGGCTTGTGCATAAAATCCCTATCTAGTGCCTACTCATCCAATATCTCCAGACTAGTTTCTGACTTGTGGCCTTCATCAGTGAGGAACCTTGGATCTAAGAGCACTGCACCTAGATCTTAGGATCTAATGCAACCCTCCAGCACTCACCTTTTAACTCTATTTAACTACAAAACTATGAGAATGAAATTGAAAACACAATTAATATTTTCAATCCAAGCTCAATAGCTTATATAGTCATATGGGTCTGAACTCAATTCAGCACCCATATATTTTGGTGTCTTTGGCTCTTTAAAAACCATAGCCACCACTATCCTATTAGGCAGGATTGGTGTTAAACCACTAAACATCACATGATCACTATCTCATACTAGCACATAATTGTTATTAAATAATTCAAAACAAAGCAAAACTCTCCATATAGTAGTGCCATCTATTGCTAACAAGAGCTTTGTTTTCAATTGTTTAATAACAATTTTGTGCTAATATGAGATAGTAATCATGTGATGTTTAATGGTTTAACACCAATCCTGCCTAATAGGATAGTGGTGGATATGGTTGTTAAAAAGCCAAAGACACCAAAATGTATGGATGCTGAATTGAGTTCAGACCCATATGACTATATAAACTATTGGGCTTGGATTGAAAATATTAATTGTGTTTTCAATTTCATTCTCATAGTTGTGTTGTTAAATAGAGTTAAAAGGTGGGTGCTGGAGGGTTGCATTAGATCCTAAGATCTAGGTGCAGTGTTCTCAGATCCAAGGCTCCTCACTGATGAAGGCCAAAAGCCAGAAACTAGTCTGTGAATATTGGATGAGTAGGCACTAGATAGAGATTTTATGCACAAGCCTTCTGACATCCATTGATTGCTCTTGTTAGCACAAGATGGCACTTCTAAATGGAGAGTTTGGCTTTGTTTTGAATTGTTTAATAACAATAATGTGTTAGCATGAGATAGTGATCATGTGATGTTTTGTGGTTTAATAAAATACGTTCAAATTGTTAGTTGATAAAAGTTATAAACTTGTTATCTCTAAATGTTTGCCTTCCATATTAGACAATATTATCTGGTGTCCTTCAGGATTATACATTGGCATTTATGCTTGAGTAGTATAAGAGAAGTTTCTTTATTAGAAAGAAATAGTAGGAAATTCAATGAAAATATTATGTTCACTTGATATTATTATATTTCTTTTCTTAGAAAAATATTTAATCTTCTCTAAAACTGTTTCTGAAGTCCTATCTGTCTGATTAGCCATGTCTTTTTTTATTATATTGAAGTTAACAATATGCAAGAATTTATTGCTTGTAAAAAAAGTTAGGAATAGAGTTTTGAAACAAAAAAAAAAATTAAGTAACAAATACTAATTAATAATAAATAAAATAACTTTTACATTTTCAAATGAAATAGTTTATGCAATAAATAATTAAATAAAAAAATCATATTAACTAATGGTGTGTGTGTGTGTGCATCTGTCTTTCCATTAATCCAGAAGTCTATTATTGACTGAGTTATTAACAATTTCTATGGCAAATAAATAATGTTATTACAAAATGGATATTTTGAGTGGTAATTAGAAATAGGAATGAGATGTGAAGTGTGAAATGATGTGAATGGATATGCACCCACACATACGAGTTAGATCTTGGAATGGCAATAAACAATAGGTTAGAAAATTAATGAATAAGCATTCATTATGGCCTTACAGACAAAAAATATTCGTTCCCACTGGCTTGGCTCTCATACCAACCATTTTTTATATAATCTATCTTCCTCTCCCACTATTAGATATAAATATATATATAAAGAAAAAAATTTTAATGATTGGTTCGCCATAATTAACATCATGAGAACTTTTCAACCAAAGTATATACTAAGTTATGTCACAATTCATTTTTTATCTAATAGGTATCCCTGATCACTATTGGCACAATGTGAATTTTCCACATTCTTTCATGGTGCCAATCTGAATGGTCACAATATATATATATATATATATATATATATATATATATATATATATATATATATATATATATATATATATATATATATATATATATATATATATATATATATATATATATATATATATATATAATGATCTTTACTAGTTAAAGCTTCAGCAATGTTTCATTTCTTAGTCCATGCTTAATATTTTTATAAACATATTGTTTCTTTGGTTCATTTATCTTCACATTTGTTCATTTAAAGAAACTTAATCTATCAAATTATCACATGAGAATAAAAACAGTTTTACATCCCCTCTGTTTTGCAGTCTTTGTGGGAGGGGATGTAGAGTTTAATCTCCATACCCTCCAATATATATGTATTAAATCTGTAATCTATAAATATCAAAACAAGTTTATGTTATTGGGTGAAATAATCCATATAGTATATATCATAAAACCTATGCATGTTATTAATACTGTATGCCTGATTTATGGTAATATATCATTACAAAATAAAAGCAATCTTTAAATTGATAATTATATTTGAATAGATTATCAGTTTCTTATTAATAAGCCATTGATACAATTATTATTAGAATGACTAATATACCAGGCTATTCTAATTTTTATTCTTAAAGAAAGATTCCTTTTATATAATGCTAATTCTGTGAAAGCAAATATCATGTCTGTAATGAAAGTAAATTGAGGTTTGATTTAGGTTTTTTTATTTGACAAATATCCTGTCTAAATGGTGTCAAAAATGACACCATTAGAACCTCCACAAAATGATTTGATACATATCATTCTATTGTATTGTTTTTTAATATTATCAATATGTTTCAAGGTAAAGAAAACTGACAGTAATAATAGAAAATAAATTTTACTACCTACATTTCCAACTTTTAATGTAAATTAAAAAAGAAATTGCCAAAGATTGGAATATATGATTCAATTTTTTGTCTGTTGTCAAATTGATTAAAAATAATATTAAGTAAAAATAAATCAAACTTCTGCACATCAAATTAAGCATTCTATGATATGTGATTGTCCTAATAATTAAGTCAGTTAGTATGGTAAACGAAGGCTAGATTATCAGTATATACTGAACAAGATATTATTCAAATATAATCTCTAAATCTAATTCTCAACTTGATTCTGTTATCTTGTGTCTTCAAAAAATAATCTCCACATGTTTGTTATTATCAGATAACTAAGATTGGATGCAATCAATCAAATAATAGACACCATAAAGTAATGGAACCTGAAACACTGCTAATTCGAACAATATTTTAAATGTTTGATTAATAGTGTGTATCTGAGCTTGCTCTAAAATTTTAGGCATTACCTAATGTATTTTTGTTTTCATTTTATAATAGCTTATTGCTGAGAATCTGTTCTATTATAATAAAAGAATGCTCAACTATTCATTGTTTATGGTATTTTCAATTTGTTCTACACACAGACACATATAAATATCTGAATGTTATTAAACTAGCATTTCATTAACCATTTTCAATAATTGCAATATAATCTTAGTAAATAATTGTTCAGCAACCATTATTGTTATGATTCTTAATTGATATTAAGAAAATTGAATTAAACGTATCTCTGTTACATTTTTTCTATTTCTTATAATTCATAACTTCATTTTTATGCAATATTTGTCATAAACATTTTTTTCTTATCTAATCAGAAGTTTATTTGTCAATTTATTGGCATATACTACAGTCACCGGTCAAATTAAGATTTTCTCCAAATAACAGTACTAGAATATTGTTCTTCTTAATTTTATCTTTCTTTATGATCTTAATTGGTAATTTTTGAATATATCTCTCCAAATTTTCATTTGCTATAAGCAATCTTTGAAGTACTTTTTTATTAAATTTCAAAGTATTTAGGCATTATAAATCATTGCTAGTGTACATAGTCATATCCCTTCATTTTTATGTCTAAAATTAAAATAATTTTGTAAGATCTATTACCATGTAGTTCCATAACTTCTTGTGCTAATATTTTTTTATATAATGTTTAAGTTGGGTATTTTAGTAAATCTATATCATCCAATCCCAATAACAAGCTAGTAAAATGTAAACAAATTATATATTTGTTTTCATATTACATCCATTCAATTGAATATAGTTTTTAAAAATATATACCATATCAATAATCCATAATAAACTAAAAATAATTGATAATATATTTCATGTAAAATAAATCAAATGATTGTATGAAGAATAACTGTAGATGAAAAGATGCAATATAAAGTTTCAATGAATTGATTAATATTGAGCGCTGAACAATTTTTGAATTGATGATGAGCTTAGAAGTAGCCATGGTAAAAGAGCATAAAAATACTAAAGAATACTAAAGTGAAAAGGTAATTATAAAATATAGAGTAATAAATAAGACAAAAACAATAAACATATATGAAAAAACCAAATGTAAAATCAACAGGAGAAAACATTTGTGAGTAATGAATAAGGCAATTTAGTCATACAATAAGCAAATACAATAATTATTCAGGATGAAGGAAGTTCAGATAAGGTTGTTATAATCATATCTTGCAAATGCAAAATAATGTGTAAATTGCAATTAATGCAAAAAGACAGTTTTAATACATCAAAACATAGATAGAATTTGCAAAATAAGAGTGTGGAAAAAAAGCAATTCATAAAGTTGGGGAAAAAATATAAATCAACCATGGTCATAAGGTGATAACCATTATTGAGAAATTAATAACATTTGTTTCCCTCTTCAGATAATTTAGATGCTATTTGCACACTACATAAGACTTTTGATATTTGGACAGAGGGACAACACTGTATTCAAAAACTAAACATTCTAAACTTAAGTTATAACATTTACTTCCATGCTAGAATGTTGCAAGAGTTCTGAATGCCTAATTATACATTTTATTAATTTTTCTTCAAAAACAGTTGTTCTATTGAAATTGTTAAAGTTGTATGCTAAACATCAAACTGTTTTGTTTTTTGATTGTACAAAAAAAAATAATTTCAAGTTTCTGTCAAAACATTTGCTAAATTTTATTTATGTAATATAAAAGCAAACATCACTTTTATTGTTTCTGATTACATTAAGTTAATGTCAAAATGAAACTGGAAAAATATTATGTGATATTTTGTAGATATAAATAAAAATGTTCCAAGAATAATATTTTTTTTATAAGTCAAATACAATTAGTTTTATAACAAAGCAAATATACTTTACTTCAATGTCATCAATGAAAATTTAGTTAATAAAAATCACTGGATGTCAAATATTTATAAAGCACCTGTTCTTAATTCTATAATGCTAGTCTGATAACATCATAAATACAATCTAACTCCAAATATAAATAACACCATAAATCCCTTTTTAACATTGGAAATCTCAGTTAGATGCATTTGTAAAATTGAATATTTGACATTTTGCTAAGATAATGCTGTATATCAAAACCCATAATTGCATGATTTAAATAGAATATTGATAAATGACAATGTGTACCACAATGTTAGAAAATAGCCTCCAAGTAGAATGAGCTAAAACGTACTACAATAAACTACACATTGATTTTGTATTGTCAGTTTGCAATAAAACCTTGCAAGGTAAATTATGACTTTCATTACAGATTTGAAATGCTAATAAATTGCAGGAAGCCTCTGTTTAATAACAATCCAGGGTACTTGGAACTTTATCCCCATGTGTCCTCAAGGGGCACTGTTTTCCATGTCAACCACAGAAATATTCAGTGTAGAGGGCAAAAATAGTGATGCAAGATCCAGCCACTAGTTGGCGCTGTTAACCATGCATATTCACAGGAACCTTATGCCAAGTAGCTGCCAGCACTACTGCCTGATTGGTGGCACTGATAGCCATACATAAACACATCTAGCTTACATTGTCTGCTACCAGCAACTACCAGCAATCTAGCCCACTATGTGGCACTGTTTCTCCACTCTACGCATGGAAAAACTGCACCATTTAGAAGTGATATTGATACTCACTTCATAATATTGTTTTATATGCACATTCTTAAAAGATCGATACCTTATAATGTGAAGGTGTGATTAATTTAGAAACCACAACTATTCAAATCTACTTTGAAACATAATATTGTTACATTGAATTTCACTCTCTGATAAATCTATGTATTTTTAAGTATTTTCTTTTAAATATCGATCTCTTTTTTTTTTCTTTAAATATGTTTTTTTTTTTCTTTTTTTAAAAAGGTAATATTTACGACTTCTTTTTTACTGCAATCTTTCAAAACTGCTAAAAATCGATCTGGCAGTATTTCTTTCGGAACTGCTTTATTTTGAAAGGTGATTGTTTGTAAAACTTTTTTTATACTTTCAAATAATAACTCCAGTAACCTTTAAACTAATACAAATTACATTTCAGTTTATAGATCTTTCAATTACTATTATCGCAAATGTGTTATTTTAAAAAGGCTGATAGCATCCCTAAATGAATTTGCATGTTGTTGTTATGCACAAACAATGATTCGAAGATCTGTTTATCAAGAGTTTCTTTCACAATAAATATTTTTAAATTACTGGAGAGAAAGCAAATCAAACTCTCTTTAAATTATATTAAAATATATATTCAGTTCAAATTTAAAGGAAGTTTACAGTACAATTTATGTATACAGATACATTTATTATTTGTAATATAAGATCTAAATAAATGTATAAACCATTCAGTTTCACTATCTTTGGTAAAAAATAAATTTATTAAAATTAATATTTGTGCAAGCAATAAAATAACAAACAGATTAGAGAGTATGATCACTATAACATTGTATTCTTCGTAGACTTAATAAGATGTCAGATAATTCCAGTTTGCATAGTGTGTGGTGTAAAAATCGAGTAAAAATATTCAAGGCATAAATATTAATTGAAGTTGTATTTAAAACTTTAGAATAATTTTAATAAATAAAAATGTCATATACTCACAAGGAAATTTCAAAATAATGGGTTTAATAAGTATGAAAAAAGTAAGATATTATACAGACTCAGCAAAAAAAAAAAGATTTAGAGCAAAATGCAAAAGCTAATGACAATATAGCAAAAAGATTATGTTTTGAAGGAAACAACACAAGATGTAAATTAATGAAGATAGGACAGTAATCCAAGATATGTGAGAGAGTGTCATCCACAGATTTAAGTTGCAGGTTAAAAAATATATACATTTAATATTTTTATTGATGGTTGGAATTTAAAATGCCATGGTCTATAAAACAAACACAGATTGAAGAAGTATTTTTTGAAATTTGGATAGTTTTGTTAAAAGTTTAAGAAAAAAACATGTCAGCCAACTGCATTTAAATTATTAAGAGTGACACTGAATGTATGAGGGTTCATTGAAATAAATATGAATGTTTGATGCTTATGTTAGGCTTGTATACTGTTAAAATTAAAACTATTAGTCCTCATAAATAATTTGGAAGACATTGCCTGTCAAAATTGTATGATTATTGAAAATTATATATGATCTTAATAGGCTAAAATTCAGAAGCCTGATAGTACTGTCTTTGCAAGTGCACTCTTTGTTTATTTCATTATTGAATTAGTAATATTACCACAGCTTGTAAAAGTAATGTTACTCATTATAAGACCTTAACAATGAGTTAATTTGTTCCATAGTTATGCTGTTACAAGTTTTGTTAATTTTGATATAGGATATATCTAGATGAACATCTAAACATAATGAAAAAACTTGGAAAAAAGTAAAGGCAATACTTTTTAGTAGATATTTTCCAAGCTCAGGATTTATCAATGAAAGCTGAATTCTAATTAGAATTTTTGCAATAGGTCACTTTATTTGCTTTATGATAAAACCATCAAAATAAGAGTCATGTGATGCTTGATACGGTTGAGAACTGATGAATTACTTGTTCAGTAATTGAAGGTTATTGGTTTATCATGAGATAAGTACATTATCTGCAAAAGCTAATAATTACATATTTATTTTTAATAGTGGTAGAAAAAGTTTAATTAAATTTGCGTATTACAGTAAAACAAGATCAAAGGAATTATTTTTATACTGCAGTTTTAGGACCTTATGTAAATAATCTATGTATATTAAAAAATGATAAAAATTTTTAGTCTGATAAATACAAAATACATTAGATCCAAACAACTACAAAGGTAAATACTACTTTATAGTTAATACTGATTGATAATTTGGAATTAAACTAAATGTCATTTCTAAGATCTATGAAAATTTTTGTAAAGTTGAACTGAATCTCAGAAAAGCAAAATTAACAGTCTCAAGTTAAGACCAAAAATAGAATGTCATCTTTATTATATGCCTAGTAAAAAAAATGTATTATAAAAGTTTTCAATAATATCTTGACATATTCTATAGGCATAGTGGATAAATGTACACAAAGTTATTGTAGATAATTGCAATAAGAATTGAATATTAAATGTGTAATGAAGCCACTGATGGTATGGAAAAATAGGTTGGATATCTAGCTTCAAGAAAACTTAGAAGATATAAGATTTTTAAAGAGATTTTTTCAAAATTGATTTATAAACATTTTAGAAAAAATATGTAATTCATTATGAATAAGTATATCATATAAAAAGTTGTTGCAAGTATGAAAATCTACTTAAGTAATTAAGGATGGCAATAAATTTGTAACCCCCTGAGTGTAGACAACTTCTTGCATTAAATCAAATCTTAATGATTAATCAAAGTAAACTATAGTTTATTAGTTGGTATTGTGAAATTGGTAAATGTTTACATGTCTCTGTTGGGTGATATATATTAAAATTTGTCTATTTAGAAATTTATTTATAGATTCATTAAACCATCTAACTACTCTGAAACATTATATTAGAAAATCTGTAGAGATTCTAACTAGTAAATAAATTCAAGTATACTTATTAGTCTCTTTAAGTTAGCCACTGTTTTCTGTTTGATCACAATCCCAAATGTTAATAATTATTGAAATGTACTGAAAAATGCTATAATACATCATAATGACAATTCTAGATATATCATTCAGGTATAATTTTAAGTCACTATGAATCCTTTATTTACCTTTATTTTAGTAATGGTTATTAGATTTTGTTATAATCGTAATCTAAGGTTAATCATATAATATAAGAGAAAAAAGAATGAACTTTAGATGATCAAGTAATGAGGCTGAGAAGTTGTCAACAATACAATCTGTAAGAACTGTTGAGAAGTGGAATAAAATAATAGTTTGCATAAATGTTAAATGGAAAATGCATGTAATCATTTAGAATTTGACTACATTGTGAAATCAAAAAATAAATATAATGACATCTTTGGTTTTAATAATGTATTATGAAAATATCAGGAAAATAATATTAATATTTGAATACATGTATAATTATAACAAAGCCAATCATTCTTAAAGATAAATCAGACCAGAGGCATTTTTCAAATTAAACAAGATAATGATGCCCAATGCTGGTCCTTTATTCATCTATTATTTTGATTAAGCCAAAATATGATCATGTTTCAGAATTGTACATTATTGAAAAGCAAATGGATTATAACAAAAAAAATAGTTTGTGAACTTTTAATTGTGGATTAATATCTTTAATATGCATTATGGTTACCACAAGCAAGGCTGAATCCATAAGTAAAAAAGTTAAGATCTAGGTTTTATTGTCACAATAGGTTAATTGTGTAATAGGGTTAGATGATTAATGAAGATATAGTGGAGATACCAGGATCATTGTAGAAGTTAGAATTTAGGAAATAATTGTGTCTTTAAGAAGAATGCAGTCTTGATATTGTATGTCAACCGTTTACTTTCACTCGTTTAGCTTCCCATTGTAATCACCAAAATTACATATGGCCAATACACACATACACTATGAGATATACACACACAGTTCAACTATTAAAAAAATATTATACTGAAAACATAACAGACTTATTTGACATTTGAAAAATTATAACATTTACTCCCCCAGACACACACTTTTCAAGCAAGCTGTAAGATATGCAATTGTAAAAGCATTATTTTAATGAAAGTGAAGACAATTTTAATGAAAAATAACAAGTTTATTAAGAAAAAAACCATTTTAAAGAAAAAAACAACTGCAATGTTAGTTAGGTCTTGTTGATTTCTAAAAAATAAAAATAAAAACAAAAATTAAATCAATATAGACATTAATACAAACCATTTCATTAGTATAAAAACACATCTACAAAAAAGTACCTGTGCAGGAGCTGAATCACCATCCAACTGTTGCAGATGCATTTCCACTAGAATGACACAGAACAAATCTCCCTTGTGTAGGTATCACCACATGAATTCCACTAGATAGTTGTTGAGGTTTTGTTGGTCGATGCCACACTGTTTTTTGTTACACCACTTTAACAGCTTCCACAGATTCTCAATGTTCTGTGTGTGAGGGCCAGTTGTCAGATCAACAAAGTTATAGCAGAGATTCACTATCATATGGCTAAAACCTGCATCCTCAAAATCAGACATCCTGTAGCTCTTGCAGCTGTCTGAGTCTATAGTGGATCCTGGTTGTATGTTGTCACATATGAGTTGAAGTAGTGTTCTTGCAGATCTAAATTGAATACACATATCAAAGCATTCCCTTGTGTCATGACATACACCTCCATGTATCTATTGCAGGGGAGGCATACAACCCTGATAGTTTTTATTCATTATAAACAGGGTTTTGTCCACCTCCACAATTTTATTGGGACCACTGATTAGTTGTCCTATGCGGGACAGCAGGTTTTCACTGCACAATTCTCTTGTCCCATTGTTCCAGCTAACTAAGATTTGCTGGACAGTTGTAGATCATCATGAGCACATTAGTCTGAAAGGTCATCTCTATTCTAGTAGTATAGGAGATGTACATCTGTCACAAAGGGGATCCAGAGCTTTTGAACCATGTGCTTTCATGAATTGAATGACTTTTCTTGCAGGCACAGGCATTGCAATAAAAACGCCATCTGCAGTAAGAATGCAGAGTCATGTCTTTGCTGCAAGAACATTTTCTGTTCTGTGGCAAAATGTTTTCAGTCTGTAAAAACTCAATAGCTTCCATTTATGTGGCTGGCAATTCCCAGACTTTAACAAGGTTTGCCATTTTTTATAAAATATTGAAAGATCTATAAACCAAAATATAATTTGTATTAGTATAAAAGTTAGTGGTAATTACGATTTTGCAAACGTGTTATTTTAAAAAGGTTTTGAAAAATTATAAAAATCATTCAAATTTTGTTGTCCTTTATTACAGTTGCAAAGATTGGAATGTGTCTCATTGAATGTACTATTTAGACCATTTGTAGGATTATAACAAATTCTAATAACCAATACTAAAATGAAAGTTCATAAAGGATTCATAGTGACTTAAAATTATACCTGAATAATATCTCTAGAATTGTTATTATGATTTATTCTAGCATGTTTTGGTAGATTTCAACAACTATTAACTTATGGGGTTGTGATCAAGCAGAAAACAGTGGCAAGCTTAAAGGAGATAATAAATATACTTTGGATATATTAACGGGTTAGAATCTCTACAGATTTTTTAATATAATGCTTGTGAATAGTAAGGTGGTTTAAAGAACCTATAAATGCATTTCTAAATAGACAAATTTTAATATATATCACCCAACAGAGACACTTAAACATTTACCAATTTCACAATATCAAGTAATAAACTATTATTTACTTTGATTAATCATTAAGATTTGATTTAATGCAAGAAATTGTCTGCAATCAGGAGGTTACAAATTTAATGCCATCCTTAATTACTTAAGTAGATTTTCATACTTCCAACAACATTTTATGTGATATACTTATTCATGATGAATTACAGATTTGTTCTAATATGGTTATAAATAAATTTTGAGAATTCTCTTTCAAAAATCTTATATCATCTAAGTTTTCTTGAAGCTAGATATCCAATCAATTTCTTCCATATCATCAGTGGCTTCATTACACATTTAATATTCAATTATTATTGCAATCATCTACAATAACTGTACATTTACTCACTATGCATAGAGAATATGTCCATATATTATTGAGAAACTTTATAATATTATTTTTAATAGACATATAATAAAAATGACATTCTATTTTTGGTCTCAACTTGAGATTGTTAATTTTGCTTTTCTGAGATTCAGTTCAACTTTACAAAAATTTTCATAGTTCTAATAGAAATGACATTTAACTTAGTACCAAATTATCAATCAGAATTAACTATAAAGTATCATTTACCTTTATAGTTGTTTGAATCTAATGTAATTTGTATTTATCAGACTAAAACATTCTATCATTTTTATATATACATAGATTATTTACTTTAAGTCCTAAAAGTGCCGTATAAGAATAATGCTTTTTATGTTGTTTTGGCTGCAGAAAGGATTTGCTATTAATTGAAAGGAAACTCTTTGATTCTTCTTGGAAGCCTTAAAAAACTGAGCAGGGCAAATTCTTAATGTCCACTCCATATGTTCTGGTAATTGCAGCTATTATTACTGTGTGATTATTTATATAGTATATAAACATTGAGCTGATATTTTAAGTCAGCTTATATATATATATATATATATATATATATATATATATATATATATATATATGTATATATATATATATATATATATATATAAACTTACATATTTATAATTTTGTCATAGATATTTTCCGAAGTTAAATAGTTTGTAAAATAAAAATTAACAAATGATTTGAATTTAATGGGAAGGGTAAAATCTTAAACTTTTATTTTTGCTATAGATTTGAGCAAAAATTTGTTTTAAAAAAAAAAAAAAGAAAAAAGATAAAATATAATTTATTGTCAAAAATGTTAAAAGTGTTTAATTAAAAGGGAGAAAACTTGAGAGATAAAAGGGTGGGGGAAAGAAAACAAAATTAGATTGTTGGTAGTAATTAGACTCTATTGTTGAAACTTTCACAAACTAAAAGTATTTGGTTAATAATTGCTGTTACGCTAATTGAAAAGAAAAAAAAAAGATAAGAGAAAGAGAGATAAAATCACTTTTAAAGTAAGTCAGTTGACGTGAGAGACCAGCAAGGACAATAAAGAAAAAAAAGAGAGAAGCTGTGCTCCGAATCAGAAATTATTATAGAAAAAAATTTTTTGTGGACTCTTTTCAAATGCATAGCGGCTAAAGCTTTCAAAACCTTCCCCTTTGGGGAGTTGGCCGCCACTCCATCTGAATGAAGCTACCGAAAAAGTCAAGGAAGGGAAAGAAATGTATATCGCTAGCCAGACAACCAAAGGAACATCCATGGACACACCAGAATTCTCATATACAAGGACCAAGGCATGACAAATGGAATGTGAATCTATGAAAGTCAGACCACTTCGCTCTGATCGATCAGGGTAATTATAAACTTTTCAATTAATGGGAACTTTAGTTAAAGCTTAATAGAACTTTATCTTTGATTTATTTTTCATTTATTATATTTGTTATGAATGTTTCAACAATAGAGGTGGGGAAATAAATTTATTTAATATTGTAAACTATGTTAATTCTCGTTAAATATATTATGCAATATTGGTATGACTGTATATTAAATTATTTAATATAAGTTTTAGTGATTCAGTAATAAAATTTATTAAATCTTTATTTACAGACATATTAATTAGTTCAATTTCAATTAAATTTATAGATTCAAGATGATCAATATCATCTTATAAAATGGGTAAAGGATGGCCAATGGGATTACTTATGGTAGCACAAATTTGTAATTTTACATTGTCGAAATATGAAGATATTATATTTAATTCTTATAATTTTTAAGATATTAAAATTTATACTAGATATGTTGATGATGTTTTTGTTTGTGGTCCTAAAGACATTACATATGTTATTTTATATAATCTGAATAATTTAAACAATTTAAAATGGACTATTAAGAATGAACAAAATGGAAAAATATTTTTTTTGTATTTAAAAATATTTAGAGACGTTACTAAATTAAATTATAAATTATTTTTTAAACCTATTGGAGAAAGATGATATATTCATTTTAAATCACGTGTTTCAATGATACATAAAGTGGTAAGTCTAAAATCATTTTTGCATCACAATGATAAATTATGTAAATATAAAAGTGATAAAATTTTAAATATTGAATTCTTTGCTAATGAACTTTTAAAGGTTGGTTATGATAAAAATCAAATCTTGTGTACAGTAAATTCATTCAATAATAAGAAGAGAGTTTGCAGTGTTACGTTAGATAATAAAAATGGAGATGTATGCCATTTATAAATAACATGCAATCTAAATTAATTAAGAATATATTTAAAGAAAAGTATAATATTTCATTCCCTGTTCCTCCAAATGTTAACCAACTGATTAATAATTCTAAAAGTATAATTCCTAAATTGCAAAGAAGTAATATAATTTATCAGATTTCATGTGGATTTCAGATATTATATATTGGTGAATCAATATTTTCTGTGAAAAAAAGATTGAAGATTTTTCTTATTCTTACTACCAGGTCATTTATCATTATGAACAGCCACTCCATCCTCTGTGGTTCTGGTATGTCCATATATCTATTTCTAAACTTTGGTGTTTGTTTTTGAAACACACTCACTGATAGCTGATTTATGTCATCTAGTGTAGTATCATGTATTTCTTCTTGTGTATCATTCATATTTCAGGGAAAAAAAATGAAAGAAAGAAAATATTGAGTTTTTGGTAGGGTCTTTGGTTTAATATCACTCTCTCTCCCAATCGTTTTTTTACTGTTGCTGAACCCATCATTCTGCTTTATTGTAGTGTATTTGCCTGACCAGTTTATGTTTTTTGCTGGTAGTATTTACAACAGGTCATGTGTACTTAGTGCTCCCTTATCTCTATGTCTGTACTGGTTTAAAAATTAAATGCTGTGAGAAAAAAAATTCGATTTAACCTCTTTTGTTCTGCTCAACAAACGATGACTCTCTTCCCCTACAAAAAATAATATTAGTATATGTTTTTAAGTTTATTATTCCAACCAGTGTTTGGGTGGTTTCAATATATATATATATATATATATATATATATATATATATATATTTTTATTTATTTTATATATATATATATATTGTGACTAAGTGTTTTTACACTTATTCCAATTCCTGACTTTAGCTTAACCAATTTGCATGTTTATGTGATTTCTTTGAAAAAAAAAAGTTAACTCATAACTAAAATGTATAACAAGCAATAGTCGTATTGTTAAAGGTTTTAAGACAACTTATGTGTAAAGTATTTAATATTACTTTTATATTTATTTTAAGTAACAGTTTAAATTTCTTACAGTAATAGCAGTTGTTAATTCAATAACCATCTTATATTGTTGTGTGTGTTAGGAAATATTATTTTAATAGTTTAATAGTTAAGTTATAAAACAGAGGAGAATAGAGAGTTAGACAATTGTTTTGAAGTTGGTTTTTATTAATTTTTAAAATAATAGCATAAAACTTAAAAAAAAAAAAAAAAGGTTTATTAAGAATCAGTGTTATAGTTCATTAAAGCTAGTTTAGCATTAAATATCCTTAAATACTTTGTTAATAATTATTATGAATTATAATTAGTTATAAAAGCAATTATTAATAAATTAAGATAAAGTTGAACATTGTTTCCCCTAAGTTCAAATGTGTGTGTATGTGCGGGGGAATGCTGGAAAAATGTGTTTTATATAATATTTTTCTTTTAATTATATAAGAAAACATTATTTCAAATCAATTACTTGGATCACATGTCATTTTTTTTAAATATTTAGATGAAAATGACGTCAGAAAACAGGTTGAGTTATCTTATGATTGAATAAAAAAAAACGAAAATTATAACAGTTAAATTCATTGGGTGTTTGAGAAAGTGACAGCCTTAAAAAAAAAGAATTGACAATTTAAAAATACTATAAAATAAAGGTTTTAAGAAAGAAAAAGGTTGGATCATCTTCATTCCTTGTCTGGTTCGTTTCTAACTCTGAAGTCTTGGCACCAAAAATTTGTAAAGTATAATTTTTTATAGCTTTATTTATTTTCTATTGTAAAAGTGTTTTAAATTAAATGTGGTTATTCTTTAAACCGCAATATGTTCCGAGTAAAGACAGGTGCGCTCATTTCTTGATAGTATCTACAGTCAAACTTTGTTAATCATATATGTTCTAGAGAATTTTAATGTTTGTTAACAGTCAATTGAATGAAATTTACTGTAGAATAAGCTTAAATCTCTTTAAAATGTTATATTCAGTGACGAACATTTTAAAGACTATGCTGAACAATTTTTCAGTTTTAATATTGCTTAATTTACTCCTAAATAACAGAAGCTCCAATAGTTTTAGAAGAGGAAATTAAAAAGGCATAGACTCTGTTTAATTGCATATCTCAAGCTTTTAAATAAAAAAAATGCGTTATATTAATTTGCCTATTTTATTAATAACATTTAAATTATTATTGAAACTATGATAATAATATTTTTTATAAATGCTTGAATAATTAACTGTTTGTAATAATTATTTCGTATAGGGAAATAATTTGAGGAATTATAGCAATGTTTTAAAAATATTATGCTACGCTACAGCTTTTCAATCAATGTTTGGAAAAATATAATTCGTCATTGAAAAAAAAAGTATAAAATATTACTTAATTAATCTATGTCATGTCTTTAACTGAAATGTTTTATAGACAGTTTATATGTTAAATTATTTTCTGCTAAATGAAGTGCTTACAGAATGATGTTTTAAAAAGAGAATGGCTTTAATATAACCTAGAACTATCTTAATATTTCATACAAACCATTTAAAAGTAAAAATAAAAAAAGAATGTCTAAATAATTCTTAAAGCTTATAATATATTTGTTAAGAGAAAAAAAAATGAAGCTACGCTTTATATAAATTAATATATGGAATTCCACAAGTTGTTATATTATCATTTACAATATTGTTATATCCAATGTGCTATATCCATTGTCGCGATTCTTTATTGTTATATGTGTGTTTGTTTTCTTTGTTATATCTTAGAATTGCTGAAATTCAGAACTATTTAGGTTTAAGAACTGTTTTATGTTTTTGATTTTGAATTTCTTTTGCCATGCCTAAAGCTTCACATAAAATATTTGCCCGTCAATAAATATTGTGTGCATTCACCGACAGCTCAATGCAAAGTTTGTTCCTCATAAACTAGGGCTTTCTTTATTAGTAAAAAAAAATGGGAAAATTTTATATAATTTTTTTTTCTCTCTTTGGAAAGTTTTGATATATTTTATGTAATATTATGTCATATTACAAGTGCCAAGTATTCAATTTATGTAAAATTATTTTTTTTGTTGTTTATCGGTTTATAAATGTGTAAATAGTCTACACATTAAACAGTAGTATTTATTTTATAGTCAGTATGTGCTTTTACAAGTTACAGTTTTATTTTTCTTATTCTAAGTCATTTGAGATTTAATCTCTCATAATGACTATTTCAAATATTTGGCATTTGAACTGCGTTATCTGCAAACAGCCAAAAATATTTATCAGAAGTAATTTTTTATTTATTTTGCATAAGCACAACAGTAAATTTATTCAGAAATATTTTATGCATTGAGATTTATTATTGTCACATTTATTCACATTTTCTTACATATCCACTGGTTACCATAACTTTTAACATTTAGTATTCCATACTCGTGTGTAATGCCACTTAGAGCAAAATTTTATTTGCCATTAATTGTTTTTATTAATGCTCCAATCATTTGGCATCCAAAGTGCATTTGTGGGTTCAGACATTGTTTATTTTATTGTGTTTACAATTTTGAATATGGCTTTAGTTAGTCATTGTTATGTTTTTATCTTGGTATTGTTGGCTATGATATTGATGACATTATAGTGTCTGGTCTTGCTTATTATATTGATTATTATGCTGGATGGATTGGATAGATTTTTTATCTGTATTGCATTCTGTTCCATGAGTTGGTAGTGCCTATTTTCAGTGAATGTTATCACATATTTTTGAAAGTGTTTAGATCCCTGGAGAGAATCATATATTTCTTGGTGGGTCTGTCCATATTTTTTAAGTTAGTTTCAAGGACTTAGTTTTTTCAGGATGCACCTAGTTATTTTAGTTCCTAAAAGTGTTTCAATGTCTGTTGTTTTTGTGTTGTTATGATTCAATAATCATCCACAAACCAATCCACAATAGCTAGTAATATTTAAATGTTTAATTTATAAGCATATGGCTAACATGATATGTAATTTGTTATCATCTAGAACTTCTCCAATGGATGTGTAAGTTATTTATTTTTAACATTTTGGGTAATTTATGTGTACAAAGATTTTATAATTTATGTGTAAAAATGACTTCTGATGAGTGGCCCATTCATTTAACATTTATTTATTTATTTGCTTTACACATTCATTCAGTTATTTTACTAACTGAAGTTTCTGATAAATAAAATAATAATTATTTGTGAGGTAAACTTGTATTTTAAATATGTCAGCTATTGATTAAATGTAGTTAATTAATAATATCAAGAATTAATAAATCATTTATTAATATGGGTCACTTAGTGTTATAATATCTCTAGTTAAGATAGATAAGTGTAGAACAATTGGATGCTATTAAACTAAAATGTAATTCTATGGTACAACATATAAATTGTATAACAGATAATTTTTTTTGAGGGAAGATTTATTCTATTGAAGGTAAGAATTATCCAGTGCTAATTGTCTATTCATTTTTTTTTTTTACATTAAGTAACGATATTATGTAAACCCATTAGTTAAAAGAAACCTTAGTGGTTGATTTGTTAAAATAAAAAGATCTGTAAATATTATCAAACAAATGATTATTTTGTATCAGCGCTATCTTGGCGACATTTCTTTCCAAGTTTATTAACTTTGTTTAGATTAACAGAATTGTAAATAAACCTATTGTTTCTTTATTTAAATTATATTCAGTTTTTGTTTATTTACTTTTTTTGTATGCTATTATCTTGGATTCTCAATATTGATCAATCATAACATTAATTATTTTTATTTAATTAAAGTTATGTAGTATATTTTATTTTCATGTAAATAAAATAAAATCATGCATTTAATTCTGATTTATGGATAAAATATTTATAACAGATAATATCACATTTGGAGATACCAACAATGATATTTATTCTTAGAGATATTTTAAACTATGTTATATTCTAAGACATAAGGTTGTTTTCTTTGAAATGAGGATTGTCCATGCTGTTTTGACTGCACAATATTATTATTTGATTTCAATGTCAAGGTCCAATTTTCATTTAATGATTTGTGAAGGTTGTTTTGTGAGAAGGTAAAAGTCATAAAATGCATCCTTGTTTTTGTCCCATCTCCAGTGATATCCTGGGTAAAAGGCTATGATTAGTCTAAACTATAAATATTTTAATTATGCTATTAAATATTTAAGTAAATATTTTTCTTTAAATTGTGATATTGTTATCTTGTAGCAGGATGCAGTCACTTTCAAATAGTGTTTGTTTCCTATATAGTCAGACAGGATATCATTCACTCATCCATTTGTCTAATCAGTTACTTATCAAACAATACTATATGTTAGTTTTGTCACAAGAGTTAGAAGTAGGAGCCATGAGAACATTGACTCCTGTTGATCATTTAGTAATTTATATAATTTGTACACATCATAATATTAAATAGAACTAGTGTGAACAGTAGTTCTTATTTATTTTCTGTGCTAAAGAAAAAGCACCTGATAGTATTTAATTTCATTTTCTTCTGAAAGATTTTCATTTTATCATAAACATGTTATGCTCAGAGAATATGGTGGGATGGAGGATCAATTCTTATAAATATTAGACTAAAGTGGAAATTTTCCTCAATAATTTATTTGAAATTATTATTATGCCTAGTTATTTGGCAGCATTGCTGATTTTTCCTCCATCTTGTTATAGATCTCTGTGTACTAACATTTTTATAAATTTTATTGTAACTCTGCTGTGTCTAGCGGAAGAGTCTCTAATTTTATCTCTCTTAGTTAACTTATTCTCTCTTTCTTTTCCCTATATACTCTCTTCTTCTTTCTCTTGCTCTCTTTCTTTATACTCTTATTCTTTCTCTTTTTCTCTTCCCTTCTCACTTCATTTTTCTCTCTGTTTCCTTCTTCTCCCTCTCTCTACACACTAATCTCTCTGCCCACCATCTTCATCATTTATAAAGGTTACAATTGGTTTACCTTCTCTTTCTTTTCCATTCTTTGTCTACTCTCCATTCTCCTTTCTCTCTTCTCCTTTATTCTTTCTCTTTTCATTTTCTCTTCCTTTCTTTCTACTCTTGCTTCTCTACCCACACTCCTGTCCATTTATTTAGGTTACTATATATATTGAAGCAGTCAATGTCTAGTCATCATTGAGCTTCATGCTTAACTATCTACACTAACCTCCTATGGGGCCTGCAATTCAGACCCTGCTATAAATATATGCTATTCACTCACACACTGTATGTCGAATCATTCTAAAGATGAGTAAAATTAATTTTGTTTAGTAAAAATGAAACAGTAGTTTGAATGATGCGTATATATATTATGACTAAAGCAATAGTTTTATTGCTATAAAAATACATTTGCTTAGATATTTGTAATTATTTTTATATCTGTGTATATTCAATGTAACAACAAAGAAAGATGGGGAGGGTTTGAAATACTAAAATTATCTTTATCTATACGACTGATTGTTTTCATTAATTAAAATTATAAATCTTAATTAAAATTCTCTTTTAGTTGTTTTCAAATCTCTAAAAATAGCTAAAATGGTATTTCCAGCCTTATCTGTTTTAGTTTGTTAATTAAATATTTTACTAATCAAACATTTTTCTTTAATTAAGAGATAGCTGTGGGCAACTGAGATTGCATTCTTGGTGGGATTAAGGTTGATAAAAAAAGGCCCATAGAACAAAAGAGTTTTTTTTTTTTTTGGAGTTGAGATTTGAGTCAGTTGAGTTGAGTTCTTTTTCAGTCAGTTACTTTGAAGGGTTTCAAGACCGTAACATTTTAAGAAGTCAAGAGAAGTTCGGTGCGATGAATTGTGAGTAGAAAAGAAGCACCTTTTTTCCTTCTTCTCTCAAAGAACTGTCTGCCTGCCACTGCCATGTTCCATCTAGCTGACCATACAACATGATTACTTCTGACTGCTGATTGCTAATGATGCCGCTATGCTGTTTTATTTTCTTAGGTAACCTTTTAACGTAGAACTGCCTTCATAAGTCAATACTTTTGTAATTTGTAATCTATAATTCAACCTTCATATCTTAATATATATATTATTTTATAAGCTTCTGCTAAATTTTGCTTTTAAACTCTATCTCAGTAATCTTTTATTAATATCATGTATTTTAACTTACCTTTCATGATTAATAAAATTATATATACAAATATGGGCGATTCCATTAAGATGTTATGTATTTTGTTTAATGTATAAATATAATCTATTTTCTTTAATATGCCAAAATCACTAAATTCGCGAGTAAGGGGGAAAATAATTGTTTTACTTGGAAAAAGGGTGGGCTTTATTTAAAACTTATCAATAAAGTTTTCTTTATATTAAATAGAAATTGCTCGCGAGTTTGGTTTCATTTTTAAATTCATTATTCTTAAAGTAAATTAAAAACTTTTACTGTGGATGAATTTTGCTAAATTGGCTGCTTTGAATTTGTTTTTAAATTTCTATTTAAAAAAAAAAATTGTGAACCTTCACATAATTAATCCAATTCTTTTTTTTTTGCTGGTGCCTGAAGGGCGAATTCTACTGGTTAATACGTATTTGGGAATCGATTCTTTAAATATAAATGTTGTTATTCATTATGATTAGTTAAATGACTCAGAATTGAAAAATAGATTATTGCGCAAGAGGTTAGACCATTTCCAAACTTTAAATAATATTATAAAATTATATAAACGTTGCTGGCATACCTTTTTCTTTATTCTGATATTTTATCTTTTCCATTTCTTGATTGTTTTGTTATTGGAGACATCGAACATAATCAGAGACTCTCTATGGAACGTAAAGTTTAGGAGGGTTATGATATTATGTGCTGCAGAATACAGTGCATCCAGATTCTGGGCTCTCAAACCCAGACCCTCTTTCGATATTGCTCCGCCAGAATGCGCGGACATATCAACTCTAAGTATGCTTTAAAATGATAAAATATCCACAATCGCCATGAAGGCCAGATTTCTTTAACGTATGCTAGTACCGTTACTCTGCTCTTTAATTTAATCGCCGTCCGTCTAATCGTAGTAAGTCGCAATGATGTGTTAAAGATAATGATTCATTTCGTAAAATACGTTCAGTATGTTGATCTTAAAACCGCTTTCGTTTAAAAAAAGCGTTATCGATTCCCAGAGATGTAAATCAATTGGTATAATTTATTCTTGTAAATATTGTGCATTGTTTGTTTTTTATATATACTTATTCTAAAGACGCTATGTCCTAACAATGCCTATCGAACATATGTAATGATTTTAAGATTGTAAATAAATGATTGAGACCGTACATTTATATTTATTTGTCAAAATAATATGAAATTGTATCTGTACAATTATATTTATTAAATGAGTGATAGAGGGGATTTTATACAACAAAGTCCCAAGTCTTGTAAATAAACAATATTGTCCCAAGCGTGAAACTGGTTGGTAAAATATACATGCGTTTTTTAATCTTTTGTAATATACATATGAGTTTGTGTAAGATTTATTAAAAATATCTGTTTCATGTAAATCCTGTTTTGTCGTTTTTGAAGCATTATTTTCTAGTTAATATTTAGAACTATTTGCTTTAGCTAAGAGCTTAGCATCAATAAATAACTATAATAAATGTAATTCCTGGGCTACTCCAATCTCGATCATCACCATCAGTCTGATCTTATGCTCTACCGCTTTGCTTATGGGCACGGATTTAAAATAATTTTACTGTGTCATCAGAATTGTTGTTCATTGGGTCAGAGATTCGAAGAATAGGCAAATAGGTCAGAATTCAGTATTGCGCCAGACCTGTGTATCTCGGGCATGATCGGATTCGAGGTATTTTTGCTTAAGATTTGAATCGTGTTAAGTGAGCATACTATTTTGACCGGTACAGTGGATTTTTTTTTCCGGGCTTGGCTGCCCAAGTGTGGCTTCAATATAAACACCCACATACCCTGAGTACTGAATTCTGTTTATATGTATGTTTTAAAAAAAAGGTTGTAAGAGATCATTGATGATAGATATCTATATTTCCTTCCTACATGAGTTTGTTTTCTGATTTTATATACATAAAAGGTGAAAATTTGATATTAAAACCAATGTCCATGTGTTGCAACCATAAATGTAAATGGTTTTTGTTGTATCTGGTTTTACAACTATAGAAAAATATTGTTTTTCCATGTTAATAGCTACAAATGCAAAAATCTTGTTTATAAAATGAAAAAATTTTGATACCCATATGTGAATTTTTTTTCTGTATCTGGTTTTAAAAATATATAAAAGTGTTTCTTATGTTATATATGCAAAAATGAAAATGTTTATAAATAAAACCCATGTACTTCAGCCATAAGTTATAAACCTTGATTGTATCAAGGTGCACTTCATGTTTCATTCATTTTCTATGCATTATATTTGTAATAGAGTTTATAATGTGTAACAAATACTTATATTTACTAGTTGAGTAGCCCAGATGTATTTGGAATTATTTTTATATATATACTGTTGGCTGGCGCCCTTATATAAATGTGCCAACAGTAATATAATAAACTACATGTCATAATGAGTTCAAACCAGGATGTTAGGGGTTGAGAGAGAGAGTTAAATTATATTTCCACTGTTTTCTATGTATAATTGTCATGAGCAAACATATATGATATTGCTGAAACAAATCACTAATCATTTTTTTTTGTAAGAGTCTATTATAGGTGCAGAAAAACAACCAAAAGTTAAGCAGCAAGGCAGTTGAATTCCAATAGACCATACACATACAGGTTATGATCACATATTTTTCCTGTTATCAGCAGCAGTCGGCAGCAAAAAAAAAAAGAAAAGAATGGCAAAATGAAGACAGTTGAAGAGAGGAGGGAGAGAGGTGTATAATTCATGAAGAAATAATAGAAAATAGAAGTCAGAAAGTATAGCAACCAAAATTTCATGCTTAAAGAATTCTTTAAAAAAAAATAGAAGGGAATTTTAGTAAATAAAATGAGGCATCAGGAAGTACCCATCACTGGAAAATTTATGCAGATCCAGATCTTCCGTGGTGAACCACAGGAGAGTCCACAGGAACATATGGAAAATCTGAAGGCAATATTTTCACTCTATGCACTGAGCAGCAGGGAACAAATGGCCATAGCTAGCCAGCATTTGGAGGCAACCGCTAAAGACTGGTGGCGATCATTGACACACAAACCAACAGATCTCGAAGAATACTGCCAGGCACTATGCAAGATTTTTTGGAGTGAAGAATGACAGGAGTATATTTTGCACACTATAATCAATGAAAAATTTCCAACTAATCACCAAGAAACGTATGCACAATTCTTTTTAAAGCAAGCCGCAAGACTCAGATCTCTACCAGATATCACATGGTCAGAATCACATATTATCCGTACCATATGACAGAACATGCCAATGAAGGTGCAGGAAATGATGATCATAAGCCGGATCAACAAGATAAATGAAATGACTGAGTTTTTGGTTTCAATAGACTATGGATTCAGGAATCCAGAAACAGATGGAACCCCAAAATTGAACACAGAACAAAGGAAGGGGGACATACAGGAATGCCCTGAATATTTAAAAAGACAACGGAATCAGTTTAAACCAGATGGTAGCCAGATGACTAACATAATATGGGAAAAAGAAAGCATTGAGAATGTTACAACCACAAGCTTGTGTCCTATTATTGAAGTGATGATAGAATCCACCAAGGTATTAGCACTAGTGGATTCAGGAAGCCAAGCATCGATTGTATCAAAGGCATGGATTAAAAGTATACAGAGAGAAGGGGAGATCATGCAATTGCCAACATGTCCCATCCAGTTGACCTTGGCTAATGGGAAAAGAATCATGTGCAAGAACAGTCAAATCTGGCTAGAGGTGAAGATTAATGAGAGATTGATGGGCCATACATTCTTGATTGTATCTGGACTAATCTATGATGTGGTGTTGGGTTCCGACTTTCTAACCCAAAATCATGGAATTATCGATTTCTTCAGAAGAAAATGCCTATTCGACAATGAATCAACACATTTCAAAGTGACCCACCAAGCCGTACCTGAGAAGCAAAGCTGCTTGATCCAGCCTGTTGATTCAGCATTGATTGAAAAAAAGGTCCGTGACTCAGCTATTACAGGGTCCAAAGATAAAAGAAGTATCCAAAGCATATTAGAAAATTATGCTCAGGTGTTCGCCCAGACTCCTGGAAAAATAAAGGGCTATACTCATAGAATTCAAGTGAAGGAGGAATCGTACCCCCAATCCAAAACATACCCCATCCCATTCCAATACTGGGTTGAGGTGGAAAAGCAGATTCAACAGATGATCGAGTGGGATATTATTGAGCGGAGCCCATCTCCCTATAACAATCCGCTGGTTGTGGTGAAAAAAAATGGAGATTTGCGGCTATGTTTGGATGCACGGAAATTAAACAGCATGACCATCCCTGAGAGAGACATCCCGCCACCGATCCAGGAAGTATTTGTCCAGTTGGCAGGGCAGACAATCTTTTCTACCTTAGATCTTACCGCCAGTTATTGGCAGATGGCCCTAGACCCTCGTGACTGAAAGTATACCATATTTCGGTATGGAGAACATACCCATGTGTTTAAGCGAGTCCCCTTTGGACTCATTAATAGTGGGACAGGACTGATGCAATGTTTAAAACAAGTCCTCTCCAAAGAGGTACAGAAAAATATGGTCTGCTATGTGGATGATATAGTAATTGCATTGAAAAACATCACTGAACATTTGAAATGCCTGGAACAATTTTTTCGTGAATGTGCCCAAGAAAACATAACTATTAACTTGGAAAAGATTTGCTTTGTGGTAAAAGAAATTACATTCCTTGGACATGTTGTAAGTGAGTATGGGGTCAAAGTCCACCCTGAGAAAGTCGAAGCCATTGAGCACTTCCCTAAACCAAAAACTCGGAAACAGGTCCGATCTTTTCTAGGGCTTTGTAACTTCTATCACTGGTTTTACCCAAATTTTGCTCATGAGACAGGAAAGCTGATAGAGTTACTAAAGAAAGATCATAAATGGGAATGGACTGAAGGACAACACAAGGATTTTGAGAACATAAAAAATCATTTCCTTAAAGCTGTAATGTTGTGTCACCCTGATTTTACAAGGACCTTTTACGTCCAGACTGATAGTAGCAAGCAGGGATTGGGAGCTGTGTTATTCCAAATTAATGAAGAAGGAAAGCATCAGGTGTTCTATTTTTGTAGCCGCTCCTTAAAGGGATCCGAAGTACACTATACCACAACAGAACAAGAAACCCTAGCAATTGTTTGGGCCTGCCAGAAATTCTGGCAATTTCTCCTGGGGTCTGACGTGGTCATAGTAACCGATCACAAATGTTTGGAATTCTTGAATAAAAGTTTCCTTACTAATGATCGATTGATCCGGTGGAGCCTGGCTTTTCAACAGTTCCAATACAAAGTGGCTTACTGCCCAGGGCGTGAGAACATTGTGGCAGATATCCTAAGCCGCCATCCTGTACTTGCCAGTATCCAAAATCCCCAACTGAGTGACCAGACCCTCAGAATCATGGCCACGACCATGAAGACCCCTATGGAAACAGATTTGACAAATCTACGATATTGGTGAGATGACCAATATGATAACATTATTTCCAACCTGGGAACCAATCACCTAATGTGTACAAAAAAAAGAAATGTGCAGCGATACTCCCAATTCCGCTGAAAATATGGGATCCTGCAATGTAAAACAAAAGACATGGAGAACCCATGGAAAATCATGACGCCAAATAAGATTAGGATGCAACTGGTCGAACACATCCACAAAACCTTGGGACATTATGGGCCATGGAAAACTGAGGAAGCCTTGAGACGCCAATTTTACTGGCCAGGTATGTACACACAGATTCTCACAGTGTTACGGAAATGCACAACATTTGCCCGGACTAAGTTTCCGAACAAGTCTTATGCTGGAACTGTGAAACCCATAACTGCATCAAGGCCCAATGAGCTAATTGCAATCGACCACTATGGCCTGTTGCCCAAATTTAGAAAGTTCCAATATCTACTTGTGACCTATGATGTGTTTTCCAAATATGTACGAGCATATCCTGTCCAGGCTGCAGACTCAAGGAATACGATTCGGACCCTCCAAGATAAACAATTCCCTGAGGTGGGAAAACCTAATTCTATTCTATCAGATCATGGTTCAGCCTTCACCTCTAAGGAATGGAGAAGCTGGCATTTGAAGCAACAACTCACTCATCGGTTGACATCGATTAGGAATCCCCAATCTAACCCATGTGAAAGAGTCATGAGAGAACTCAATCATCTCTTTCACACCTACATATCAACCAACCACCAGGATTGGGTAAATAAAACCCCAGAAATAGTCAACTGTATAAACCAGACGATAAATGAGTCTACCGGTTTTACGCCTGAACGCCTTCACTATGGAAAGCCATGTCGAATCTTATTTCCGAACTTGGTGCCACTAGATGAAATAGTTATTGACCCTATTCGTGACCAAGAAGCTGCTAGAAGACGGTTGGCCCGGGCAGCTGAAAATCGCATAAAGAGGGAATGGATGCAATGTCACCAATTTCAGGAAGCCGATCAAGTATGGTTGAGATCTTCCAAGACTAGCAGTGTAGTAAAAAAGGAGTTTAAAATTTTTTTTCCCTGTATAGTGGACCATACCTTGTTCGGAGAAGATGTCATGAAAATGCTTTTCTATTGGAAGGAGAAAATGGGTTTAATGGCATCTATAATGCATGACAATTGAAACCATACACACCACCCGATCCTCATACCAAATATTTCAGTTAATGGAAAAAACAGCAAGAAGTTGAAATAAAAATATAAAAAGGAATGAAAGATTCTTTCTTCTCCATACTAAAAACTTGATTCAAATAAGAAGGCAGTTTTGTTTTTTGTCCACAAGGAGCAAAGTTTTCATGCTCATTTAGTAAGGTTGTTTTTCTCACCAACATTATATTAGACTCCAACAAAGATATTTTTTATTGATTTTTTTGATTACTTTAAGTGGGGAAAAATGAAGCAGTCAATGTCTAGTCATCATTGAGCTTCATGCTTAACAATCTACACTAACCTCCTATGGGGCCCGCAATTCAGACCCTGCTATAAATATATGCTATTCACTCACACACTGTATGTCAAATCATTCTAAAGATGAGTAAAAATAATTTTGTTTAGTAAAAATGAAACAGTAGTTTGAATGATGTGTATATATATTATGACTAAAGCAATAGTTTTATTGCTATAAAAATACATTTGCTTAGATATTTGTAATTATTTTTATATCTGTGTATATTCAATGTAACAACAAAGAAAGATGGGGAGGGTTTGAAATACTAAAATTATCTTTATCTATATGACTGATTGTTTTCATTAATTAAAATTATAAATCTTAATTGAAATTCTCTTTTAGTTGTTTTCAAATCTCTAAAAATAGCTAAAATGGTATTTCCAGCCTTATCTGTTTTAGTTTGTTAATTAAATATTTTACTAATCAAACATTTTTTTTAATTAAGAGACAGCTGTGGGAAACTGAGATTGCATTCTTGGTGGGATTAAGGTTGATAAAAAAAGGCCCATAGAACAAAAGAGTTTTTTTTTTGGAGTTGAGATTTGAGTCAGTTGAGTTGAGTTCTTTTTCAGTCAGTTACTTTGAAAGGTTTCAAGACCGTAACAAATTAAAAAGTCAAGAGAAGTTCGGTGCGATGAATTGTGAGTAGAAAAGAAGCACCGTTTTTCCTTCTTTTCTCGAAGAACTGTCTGCCTGCCACTGCCATGTTCCATCTAGCTGACCATACCACATGATTACTTCTGACTGCTGATTGCTAATGATGCCGCTATGCTGTTTTTTTCTTAGGTAACCTTTTAACGTAGAACTGCCTGCATAAGTCAATACTTTTGTAATTTGTAATCTATAGTTCAACCTTCATATCTTAATATATATATTACTTTATAAGCTTCTGCTAAATTTTGCTTTTAAACTCTCTCTCAGTATTCTTTTATTAATATCATGTATTTTAACTTACCTTTCACGCTTAATTAAATTATATATACAAATATGGGCGATTCCATTAAGATGTTATGTATTTTGTTTAATGTATAAATATAATCTATTTTTTTTAATATGCCAAAATCGCTAAATTCGTGAGTAAGGGGGAAAATAATTGTTTTACTTGGAAAAAGGGTGGGCTTTATTTAAAACATATCAATAAAGTTTTCTTTATATTAAATAGAAATTGCTCGCGAGTTTGGTTTCATTTTTAAATTCACTATTCTTAAAGTAAATTAAAAACTTTTACTGTGGATGAATTTTGCTAAATTGGCTGCTTTGAATTTGTCTTTAAATTTCTATTTTAAAAAAAAAATTGTGAACCTTCACATAATTAATCCAATTCTTTTTTTTTTTTGCTGGTGCCTGAATGGCAAATTCTACCGGTTAATACGTATTTGGGAATCGATTCTTTAAATATAAATGTTGTTATTCATTATGATTAGTTAAATGACTCAGAATTGAAAAATAGATTATTGCCCAAGAGGTTAGACCATTTCCAAACTTTAAATAATATTATAAAATTATATAAACATTGCTGGCATACCTTTTTCTTTATTCTGATATTTTATCTTTTCCATTTCTTGATCGTTTTGTTATTGGAGACATCGAACATAATCAGAGACTCTCTATGGAAGGTAAAGTTTAGGAGGGTTATGATATTATGTGCTGCAGAATACAGTGCATCCAGATTATGGGCTCTCAAACCCAGACCCTCTTTCGATATCGCTCCGCCAGAATGCGCGGACATATCAACTCTAAGTTCGTTTTTCAAATATGCTTTAAAATGATAAAATATCCACAATCGCCACGAAGGTCCGATTTCTTTAACGTATGCTAGTACCATTACTCTGCTCTTTAATTTGATCGCCGTCCGTCTAATCGTAGTAATTCGCAATGATGTGTTAAAGATAATGATTCATTTCGTAAAATACGTTCAGTATGTTGATCTTAAAACCGCTTTCGTTTAAAAAAAGCGTTATCGATTCCCAGAGATGTAAATCAATTGGTATAATTTATTCTTATAAATATTGCGCATTGTTTGTTTTTTATGTATACTTATTCTAAAGACGCTATGTCCTAACAATGCCTATCGAACATATGTAATGATTTTAAGATTGTAAATAAATGATTGAGACCGTACATTTATATTTATTTGTCAAAATAATATGAAATTGTATCTGTACAATTATATTTATTAAATGAGTGATAGAGGGGATTTTATACAACAAAGTCCCAAGTCTTGTAAATAAACGATATTGTCCCAAGCGTGAAACTGGTTGGTAAAATATACATGCGTTTTTTTAATCTTTTGTAATATACATATGAGTTTGTGTAAGATTTATTAAAAATATCTGTTTCATGTAAATCCTGGTTTGTCGTTTTTGAAGCATTATTTTCTAGTTAATATTTAGAACTATTTTCTTTAACTAAGAGCTTAGCATCAATAAATAACTATAATAAATGTAATTCCTGGGCTACTCCAATCTCGATCATCACCATCAGTCTGATCTTATGCTCTACCGCTTTGCTTATGGGCACGGATTTAAAATAATTTTACTGTGTCATCAGAATTGTTGTTCATTGGGTCAGAGATTCGTTGAATAGGCAAATAGGTCAGAATTCAGGATTGCTCCAGACCTGTGTATCTCGGGCATGATCGGATTCGAGGTACTTTTGCTTAAGATTTGAATCGTGTTAAGTGACCATACTATTTTGACCGGTACAATATATATATATATATATATACTGTTCATGTATGTATATGACTCATTTCAAACACACAGATATATTATTTAATTAACATTTTTTTTTCTTATATATATATATAGATTTATGTGTGTTTATTATTATATGATTTATAAATAGGTAATAAATAATCAGTTGTAAAGAGAATGTAATGAGAAGCAATATTTAATATATGGATTTATTATATTTTATTAAATAATCTGTTAAATTATTTAGCCTTTATATTCTTATTAAATAAAGCAGATCTGAGAGAAAGTGTAAAATAAAACGATCAAGATTAGTAGATTAGGATGTGAAAATGTACATGTGTGAGTATGAATGTTTAAACATAAAACATTTTTACACCTATTTATAGTGACTGTAGATTGCCAGCTTTATTGTTTGTGTTATCTGTTTCTAAGATTATTTTTAAAAGAGAGGTGCTTTGATGGGATAAAGCATGATTATTAATTTTCTTGTAAAATCACAAAAGAACATCAGTTTGTTAAACTCTGATTTTTTTTCTCTTAAGATAAAAGATTTTCAGGTCGTCCTTTTTCTTTAATCAAGATTCACAATATAAATGAATGAAACAATATTCAGAGGCACTTCAATTTTTGTTTGAAGGAGTGATCGAACAATATGTAGTTTTAAAATAAAGTCAATCATTAATATTACTAAGATCAGTATTTTTTTCAATATTATTAAAAGAAGAGATGTAGCAGTCATTTTTTTTTAATGTTGGGAAAAGGAGCTGTAGCTATCAGTGTTTTTTTAATGTTATGAAAAAGAAAGTGAGCGATTGATTTTTTTTTCTCTCTTTAAAAATTGAGGAAGGATAAAAATGATTCTGGTTTTAAAGTCAGTATAGAGGAAGATGTGCATATATATAAGTAATTCCCAGCAATATTACGAAAAAAGAAATGGAATAAAATTGAATTTCTTGGAAGAAGTTATTGACAATTTTATAAAATGATATTAATATATTTTGCTGTATACAATACAATGAATTTGCATTGCTAAAACCATTGTTTCTGCTTTCTGGAATAATACAGAATGGGTTAAAATCACCAATTTATTATGGACTCATATACCGGTCCATAGTAACCAAAAGAATGGACAAATTTAAAACCAGCCAAAAACATCATCTAATAATCATCTTTCACAAGAGCCAAGAAGAAAGGAAAGATGAATAAAAGCCATATATATAGCCAAATTTAATGAAGCTAGGAACCAAATTTTTGTTAAAGTTTTCCTCAGTCATCTAAAGTGTCTACAATGATGTTTTTTTGAGAAAATTAGAAGAAAGCCAGTCAATGAATTTAGTGTTATCAAAAGTATCAACAATAAATAATTTTAAAGTTGTGGAAACAGCAAGTCAATTAATTCATATTTATTAGAAGGTATCAACAAGAACTTTTCTATTTTTTAAATGGAACAAAGACAAGCAGTCGGAAAATTCAAACTTGGTACATTTATAAGAAGTGAAAATAATTGGGTAACTGAACTTTCATTAACAGATCTTTTATTATTACCTATTAAAAGTAAACCTTGATTTATTGGTTAAAGCATTTTTTTACAGAAACATTAGGGGCTTGTTTATCGATAGTTATTCTCAATATCACATGATATAACACAAACACAGTTTAAATCTTTAAACTTATATTTTCATTATTTTTTTTTTATATTATACATTGTAATATTGAAATGTTTTTTTTTATTGTTCTTCATTTGTTATGATAATGAGCAACCTATAAATATATGCATTTATAATGTTTTTTTTATTTATCTTGTGGTATATTAAAATTGATATAATGCATTTTATTTTCTTTTGCTAAGGGTTTCAAGAATATTTGTTTATATAAGTGATTTGTATATTAATCTCTAATATAAAGTAACACATTTTAGAAATATATGTTAACTTATCACAGGGTGTGTGTGCATGTGTAACTGCTTATACAAACACGTCAAAAGAATAGGTTATACATAATTAGTTTAAATACGGTAAATTATAAAGAAAGGCTTACATACGAATGGAAGTGAAATAAAACACAGGTTACATATGATATTTATTTTATGATATAATAAGTTAGGAAAGACTTAAGTAAGCATTCAATGAAATATTTTTTTTAAAATGTCATTTTAAGCCAGCTTATTTTAAAATATCCAAAATGACGAACTTGTATATAAAATTTTGTATTAGTTCTATATTGAAGCAGTCAATGTCTAATCATCATTGAGCTTCATGCTTAACCATCTACACTAACCTCCTATGGGGCCCGCAATTCAGACCCTGCTATAAATATATGCTATTCACTCACACACTGTATGTCGAATCATTCTAAAGATGAGTAAAATTAATTTTGTTTAGTAAAAATGAAACAGTAGTTTGAATGATGTGTATATATATTATGACTAAAGCAATAGTTTTATTGCTATAAAAATACATTTGCTTAGATATTTGTAATTATTTTTATATCTGTGTATATTCAATGTAACAACAAAGAAAAATGGGGAAGGCTTGAAATATTGAAATTATCTTTATCACTAGTCAGATCGTTGTCTATAATTAATTAAAACTTATAAATCTTAATTACAATCAAAAAACAAATCGTTTATCAGTTTGCAAATCTTTCAAAACAGCTAAAAGGGGTATTTCAAGCCTTATCTATTGAAAATATTTTACTAATTAAATGTTGTTTTTAAAAGGATTACAGAGATAAGGGTGGGGTATGAAATTGAATTCTGGGCAGTATGGAAAGGTTATAAAAGGAACCAGTGAACAAAAGAGACTTCACTTAGACTTTCAGTTTTACTTTGGAGTTTACTGTCAGTTTTTAGTCAATTGAGAATTACTTTTAAGAAGCCAACACAAGTTCAGCAAATGGGGCATGAGTAGCGGAGCCGTCCACCTCTCTTTCCTCTCGGAGGACTGTCTACCAGCCGTCAAACTTCCATCTGACTGGCCATATGAAATGACATAGAATTGCCAACCGTCCTGCCTACCGCTATGCTGAGATATTCGGTAAAATTCTGTAATTTAGAGCTGCCTTGATATGAACATTCACAGGTGATTTATAATTTGTAGCCAAATTAATTCATAGATCCGTTATGATATTCTGCTAATTTTGCGTTTAAACTCTCTCTTTGTAATCTTTTATTAATATCATGTATTTTAACTTACCTTTCACGCTTAATTAAATTATATATATATATATATATTACCTTTCACGCTTAATTAAATTATATATATATATATATAAATGTGTGCAATTCCATTAAGATTTTATGTATTTTGTTTAATGTATAAATATAATTTATTTTCTTTAATATGCCAAAAATCACTAAGTTCGTGAGTCAAAGGGAAAATAATTGTTTTACTTGGAAAAGGGTGGGCTTTATTTAAAAAAACTTATCAATAAAGTTTTGTTTATATTAAATAGCAATTGCTCGCGAGTTTGGTTTCATTTTAAATTCATGATTCTTAAAGTAAATTAAAAACTTTTACTGTGGATGAATTTTGCTTTAATTTTCTATTTTAAAAAAGATCATGAACTTTCAACTTTCATATAATTAATTCATTCCTTTTTGCTGGTGCCTGAAGGGAAAATCCTACCAGTTAATACGTATTTGGGAATCGATTCTGTAAATATAAATGTTTTTAGTTTAATAATATTGTAAATAGTAACGTTATTATTCATTATGATCAGTTAAATGACTCAGAATTGGAAACAGATTATTCCGCAAGAGTTTAGGCAATTTCCAAGTTTGAAAATTATATTATAAAATTTATATTCATGTCCAGTAAGGTTGCTGGCATACATTTTCTTTCTGATATTTTATCTTTCCATTTTTTTTGATTGTTTTATTATTGGGGACATCGAAAGCATGAAGCTCCCATCCTTCTTAACCAGAGACAACGCTCTCTGTGAAATTATAAAGTTTAAGAGGATTATGTGCTGCGGATGGCAGTACATAATGATCTGAGGTTTCATTCTCAGCCTCTACTTTGATATCGTTCCGCCAGAAATGTGCGGATATATCCACTTTATGTTTGTTTCCAAGTATTCCTTTAAATGATAAAATATCCACAATCGCCATGAAGGTCAGATTCCTTTAATGTATGCTAATACCGTTACTTTTGTCTTTAATTTAATCACCGTCTGCCTAACCTTTAGTAAGTCGCAATGATGTGTTAAAAACAATGTTTCATTTCATAAAAATACTTTTAGTCCATTGATTTAAACTGCTTTCCTTTAAAAAAAAAGCTTTATCGATTCCCAGAGATGTAAATCAATTTGTATAATTTATTCTCGTAAAGAATGCGCATTGTTTGTTTTTAATGTATACTTATTCAAAGGATGGTAGGACCAAACAATGCCTATCAAACATATATAATGATTTCAAGGTTGTAAATAAATGATTGAGACCGTAAATTTATATTTATTTGTCAAAATGATTAACGTTAAATTATCGTGTATCTTTCTGTAATCCGAATCTGTTCCGATCTTGTAGATTATTTTGTACATCCACATTTTGGCATATTAACCCCGCACAACTTATAACACATTCTATAAAATGGTATTTATTAATTAATTGATGTAATGGAGATTTTATAAAACAAATCCCAAGTTTACAAAATGTATAAAATCACTCCAAGCGTGAAACAATTTTGTAACATATATATGCGTTTTCTGCATTTATTAAATATATATATATATATATATATTCGTGTTAATCCTGGTTTGTGTTGAATTATTAGTTTCTAGTTAATATTTAGAATTATTTTCTTTAGCTAAGAGCTTAGCATTAATAAATAACTATGATAATGTAATAAC
>JAQFVV010001198.1:0-95831 GCA_028023455.1 Epiperipatus broadwayi
TACATAATTTACAAAATAAATCACCCATTTTTTTCCATTTACATGTATATTCTCTTGTAGCTAAAGATCCCGTTCGAGCTTTAAATAATAAACTACTTTCCTTACTATTATCATATATTAACTCACACCTAATATTCTATTTATTTCTATATATATTTACAATTATGGCATTTTATTTGGACTTTAAATCTTCACAATAAAGATATATCCCTGATACGTCTTAAATTACATATATATTTTTTTTTCCTGGATAATAATGAGACACTGCACGTTTAATAAGAGAAAGATTTAAATGCAAAAAAATAAAAGTTAAAAATTATAAATAAAGTGTAACAATCAAAACAACCATTTAAAAAAAACCACGGTCTTTTCATCAACTGGATACAGTCTTTTAACAAAGTTGCTAACGAAAACGTTGGGAGTGGAGTAAATTAAGGCTTGAAAATAAAAATGAGACAATTTGCTCTGCATAAATACTCTTCATGTAATAAAGATATATATGAGAGATGATAACCAGGCCCAACTGATGAGTGCTGGTTCACCACGAAATGCATTTTGGGGGTTATTTGTCTTTTATTATATCTTTATTTATATGAAATTTAAAAAAATGGAGAAATATATTGTCTATCTATAAAATATATATTTATTTATTATTAAAAAATTTTAATAAAGTTTGATTAACAATTTTAAAAATATAATTTGTCTCCCACATTCAATAATGTAAATGTTTGCTTGATTTATTATTAATAACTATATTATTATTATTTTTAAAAAAATTTGTTTATACTATAATATTAATTTATGTGGCATGTTGAAAATACTGTACACTTGCAGTTCAATAAACGCGTGTTCAATTCTAATCAAAGTTTATCAATAAAATGTGAGTTATTGTACATGGTGTAAATGTATGCCGGGGGGGGGGCATGGAATAAGTGTATATTGTAGCTCGACTAATAATAAATAATATAATAACTATGGTGGTAATTATATATTTGCTATGATGAATAAATATTGAAATAAATAATTTTATATTATATTATATATCATGCTTTATAGATAATGTATTAGTATTGTATAAGGTGTATCATTTGCAGTATAGTACTTTATTACTATATTTTTGAACATTTATATATTTTTGAATCTTTAGGTCTTCAATATATTATTGATAAACATTCTAGTAACTGTTATACTGACCCCATTACAAGAGATGCAATTGATGCTATGCCAGAAGAGAATCATCAGTATGTCAAAATGCGCCATGCCAGTGAACTTATGGATATGAAAACCCTTCGCTTCACCTACATTGGACAGGTATAGCTTTACTATTCAAATTTAATGTCTTTAAATTGAATTAGCCAACAGAGATTAACAACTTACCAATATGAAACATATATCTAGCTCACTGGACATGTTTTGATTGATGCTTTTAAACTATCAGCAACCTTAAATGTATTTATAATGTATATATTATACATATGTACGCAAGTATTAGATTGATATTTTTAATTAATATGTTCAAGATTGCTGGTAAATCAAGATTGCCCAATGAAAATGGTCAATGAGGTCATATATATATATATATCAACAAATTGTTAATCTTTATTAGAAATAAGTCTGTAACTCATAGGATTTTTTCACTGGATAATTGTAATGTATTAGTAATCTTACTTATATTTTAATATGTATGTGTGTATATATATATTATTAAAAGCCAGTCAACACTTAGACAATCCCAATATCATTAACAATCAACAATTTCAATCTGTTGTCATGGCAATCTCCTTTTAACAATATATATATATATATATAATTGTAAGACTGATATATGTATACATACACATATATTTGGTGAATATGTTCAATATTGCTAGTAAATTGAGATTGTCCAATGAAATTGGTTCAATGGCTTATAACTTTTTTTACTGATTAATTTTAAAAATCGTATATATCATATAGACAGATTCTCCATAATGATTCTTGTATTGTTATGTAGAAAAATAAACAAATTAATACAAATTTATGCTTCACCAGAAATATTAATATTAAAATAGAAGTACTAATTAATTTATATACTTGTAAATTTGGATATATATATATTAATTTGTTGGGTTATTTTTTTTTTTTTTTTTAGAGATATATGCATGATGTACCTTGTGATGTGTGGGTCACTCATAGAGAAGGATGGCCACGAATAGCGGATGAAATTTTAATAGAAGCCAATACAACTTTAGAAATATACTTTTCTCAGGTAGGTTCAATTAAAATCCATTTGAATGTGAAATAAATGTTTGATCTCTTTTTACTTTTAAGTATTTGATTCCTTTTTACTTTAAAATATTTATGGTTAAGAAATATTATTTGCACCATGCTATTTTTTATGTTTTTGTTGCATTTAATTCAATACTAAGTTAATTTTCTACTTTTTATGTTTTTTGAAATGTTTTATTTTTTTATTAAATAATGTGTGACATTTTGACTGCAAATCGGTTTTAAAATATTAACAGATTTTGGAGATAGTTCAGATTTGGATGCAATTAATAAAAAGATAACATACATTTTTAAGAACTGCAAGAAAAATAGCTGTTATAAAAAAGCAGCAATTTTCACAGAGGCTAAACTCTCCATACAGTAGTACCACTAGTGCAAGCATTAAGAAATTGTGATCATGTGATATTTAGTGGTTTAAGCAGCAACAGTAAATTTTCTGTTAGGACAAAATAATGTACAAAGTAAAAAAAAATATTAAAATTTTTTTAAATGATCCTTTAAAAAAAATTGAATATTTAGAGTTGTGTAATATAATAAAAAAGAATTAATAATGATATAAAAAAATCAAGTTGAAAATTGGTAAAAAAAAAAAAAAAAAAACAAAGAAGAGAATAAAAGTCTCAAAAGTGTAAAATAATACTTGGTATGGAAGAAAACTTATCTCGGCAGTAAGAAAAAAACATGGAACTGATCTTTAAAAAAGAGATGACAATCTTAATTATGTCTAAGAAAGCTATAAAGAATTATATAAAATAAATCCTAGATATGATATAGAATAAAATATCTTTATCTAACAACAAAATAATATATGACAATAGCTGTAATATAATCATATAATTATAACATATAAAAGCTCTTTTTGGCAATTTTTAAATTTTTACCCTTTTCAATATGTCTTTACAACAAAAATAATCTATATTGCATACATAGTGACATTTACCGGCTCCATATAAAATTAACACAAGCCTATAATTTATGCTTTAATATCTTTATAATAACACATGTTATATAACCGATTCATTTTTCATTATCCAATTACTAGTTAAATTAATTGACATTTTATAAATGTTCATACAATTATTTCTGTTATAATTAATGTAATTAGTTTCATATATCTTCCTTCTATTAATTTCTTTTATATAATTTAATGGACTTATATTCTTAAGAATTATTTACTAATAAAGAACAAGAAAGCAAAGTTTCTCCTACAGTTATTACATTTTTTGAATTTCCCAGCAATTTAAATGAAATAGCAAATGCAATTAATCTTATGAAGAAAGGAAAAAGTCCAGGAAATAATGAAATTATAAAAGGTATATTAAAAGAAGCAGTTGAAGAAATTAAAAAAATGGTGGCAAAGTATATACCAAATGTTTAAATGATAAAGATGTACCAGATGATTGAAATAATGCAATATTTAAAAAGGTGATTAAGAAGGTATTAGAAATTATGGACCTATCAGTCTTGTATGAGTTCTGTATAAAAAATTTTATCAAAATAATTACAAGTGGTCTACAACGAACTTTGAATTTAAACCGACCAAAAAACCCAGCTGGATTTAATAATGATTTTATACAGTGGATCATATGCAAGTATTGAGAGAAGTTATAGAATGGTCCAATGAATATGAATTTGCCTTGGATTTGTAAATTAAAGCATTTGATTTTATAAGCATTGGTAAAAATAACTTAATATTAAAAACAAATATGCCTCGTATATTTAAAAATGAATATTTTTAGTAAATATAGTTTATCACTTCTTACTTATGGCTCTGGGACTTGGATGCTTAATGAAGTATGAAAATATGTATATTAGAAGAAACAAGAAGAGATGGGTGAAGAGCAGACAGCTACCATTGCTGGCATTAAAATAAATAAGAAACTGGCATGGAGCTAGGCTGAACATAGTAATAGAAGAGATGATAATTAATGAACCATTGAAATCTTAAACCGGATTTCAAGGTACTGTAAAAAACATAGAAAGAGGTTATGTGTGGATGAAGTAAGGAAATTTGCTGGTGTATTGTGAAATGAGGTTAGAGATCAGATAAACTGGATTAAACATTCATCCTGTAGTACATTGATAATGATAGATTATGTTGATTATGATGACTGAGATAAAGCTATTGTTTGATATAAATAATGCAAAAAACTCTGTCAGATAATGAAAATTATTCTTCACATATAAAATCATGATACACAGACCAGCCAAAAATTCAAAAAATATTAATTGCAATGAACAATTTGCCAAGCGAGTTTGGTACAATATACCAGAATCATGGCGACATATTGGAACTGAACGGTTAATATTCCAGTGCATGCTCAGTGGAACATTAGTGTTACACTGATTGATAACCGTTTTTAGATCTCGCAATAAACCAAGCCTACTGTGTGCAATGAATCAAATGATAGAAAAAGAAAGTTGAAAGAGGCTTGGTTTATTGCAAGGTCTAAAAACGTTATCAATCATGCCCAGGAATATTTTTTTTTATTTAAAGTAATATTCTTTATTAAACACAAATGATATTTACATAATTACAAAGGTTATATTAAGTTTGTCTAACAACATTTCTTTAAAACTGTCATAATACTCTAGGCATTTTTCCCATTACCTCATACATTTTTTTCTTCTTTACCTTACTAATACATTCTTAGACTGGAAATGGGTTTTCCTACCATATTTCACATGTGGACGAAGCAGTTCCTCCCCACACCGATTCAACAGTATTCCCAGGCCAATATTTTAAACATGCATTAAAGTAATCATTCCAATCTCTATCTAACTTTCTCAGCCAATTAAATTTTTTATTGTCAAAAACCAAAGAGCATCTAATTACTCATATTGTTTTCAATAAATGGATTATAACATTTGCATTATGCAGATTGAAACTAATCGCATATTTTTTTAACAGGTCTTTCAGATTAATTCTTGGCCTATGAAATACTTTTGATCGCAGATCCCGGAATGCATGGCATTCCTCTAGCAGGTGCGTAAATGTTTCACTGCTCTTCTTATACAAAATATACATTTCGGCCAAACCCATTCCCAGCCTTTTATTAAGGTAGGAGGTAGTCGGCAAAATTCCATTTATCAGCTTAAAAATAAATTTCATGGATGACTGAGGTGTATATATCGAGTGGAATTTTTTAAAAACACTTTTCATTGAACACCCCAACCAAGAATTTTCATTGTGATAATCTCCTTTTGTTAAATCTTTATATTTTATTCCATCTAGACTTTGGACATTTAGATCATCTTGTAAATCTTTGTATGTTATAAACATGTCAGCAAGATCTGATCTTCTCTCAGCTCCCATTTCATTGTAAATTCTTATATCACCAGTAGGGGGACTAAAGGACTGATCCTTCATTACGTTCAAATAAACCCTGGCAGTAATAAATTAACATAAGCTTTTGGGTATATTGACCGTTCAGTTCCAATATGTTGGGAGTATATACTATACCGAATTCGCTTGGCAAATTGTTCGTTGTGATTAATATTGGTTGAATCTTTGGCTGATCTATTTATCACGATTTATACGTGAAGAATAATTTTTATTGTTTGATATATATTAAGTTTTTATCCGTACACGGGTATGATACTTTACTTCCCTGAGATTTATTGCGCGTAAAAAGTGTATTATTAAATTGATACTACAAGTTCGCTTAATCTTGCAAAATTATGTATCTAAAAGTGTTAAGGATACATATAATCTTGAGCGGTAATAAATTTATGGACAAATTGCTTGCTATTTTATTTATTACTTCTGAATAAATATTTATGAAACCAATAATTTTCTGCTTTAGTAATTAATTAGATAAATAACGTGTTCATTTAATTAAGTCATTTTTTATAATTTATCTTACATTTAATTAAATATTTTTTATTAAAATAATCAACTGTTACGGTTTTTAATTTTTATTAGTGCAATAAATATTATTCAGTATTTCTATTTTATTTCTGAGGAGAAAAAATAGCTGTAATTTTTATTTATTTATTTATTAATTAAACAACTTGAATACAAATCAGATTTATTATAACTTTATGTAGGCTTATATCTTTTATACTTCATGTATATTGCAGAAAAATGTTATTAGTAACGATATATGCACTTCATCTTCTCTTGAAAGATGCCTAGATCTGCTTATGCAAACAAATATTCGAATATATCTACAGTGCACCGATATACAGGGCCGGAGGAAGGGTCATCAGCGCCCTTGTGCAAAACACTGATTGCTCCCCCCTCCCCCTTCAAAAAAAGTTTTAATGTTTTTTTTTTTTTAAATAACAAACTTCTGTGTATTTAAATGGACTTATTAAGGTCCTACATATGAGGGATCAGATTTATTTGGGATCAATGTGGGTATGATTATAATGTTGGCATCGTCAAGGGCTTTGAGCATTCCATTATCAGATATTCAATGATATGGATGGCTGAGGAGTTAGAGAGTGGAGAGGATTGAAGCCTGTTCATTAAAGTGTGTAGATTTGTTATCTTAATATAAGCTGAGCACTGATTATATATATATATATTATTAATCAATGTCTGTATTCCAATTATAATATACATATAATTATTCAAACCAATACAATAATTAATACAGTAAACAATATTTTAAAAAACAAATATATACCACAATTTAATAGAAGTACTTTCAACTATCTATGTAGTCATTATCAACTAGATTCAAATTTTACTAGAAAAAACCGTTACAAATGTAAACAAAAAGTAATACATCATACATCAATTTTCCCACAATTCATTAATTTATATATATGTGTGTGTGGGAGATGATGATCCAGAGCAACTGACAAGAGTGCTGACTCAGCATGAAATATGTATATTGGGGATCATTTATCATTTTCACATGTATATGGTCATGTGTGTCAGTTATATTGGGTAGAGTGAATGACTGTAGGGAGTTTGAAATTCTGGGTTCACATAATTTAAATACAAGTATATTATATATACTGAACTTTAGATGTAATTAGAGAGGATTTGAACAAAGACTTTCAAGCTCCATTCAGCTTTCCATTCCATTTTCTATAACCAATACATATAACCATATACATGTAAAAAGATAAATATCCAATAATACATATTTCATGCTGAACCAACACTCATCAGTTGGTCCAGATGGATCATCTCCTACACACACATATATAATCAGTACTCAGTTTATATTAAGATAGTAAATCTTCAAACTTTAATGGATGTGCTTCAATCTTTTCCATCCTCCAATTCTTCAGCTCCATATGACAGAATGCTCAAAGCCCTTGTTGATGTCAATATTGTTGTCATATCCATGTTGACTAAGTCACTCTGACCCCTCATATGTAGGACCTTAATATGTCCATTTAAATACACAGAAGAAAGATGGGCAGAATTCAGGGTGAATCTGTAATATTTTAAATACGAGTATATTGTGTATATATTAAACTTTAGATGCAATTAGACGGAATTTGAACACAGACTTCCAAGCTTCCTTCACCTATCTACTCCATTTTATATAACTAAGGCAAGAGTTGAGGTTGTAAAGATTGAAGCCTGTCATTAAAGTTTGGAAATTTGTTACTTAATATAAACTGAGCACTGATTTATGTGTGTGGTGGGGGGGGGGGCTGATCTAGATCAACTGATGAGTTATAGTTCAGCACGAATCTTTTTTACAAGTATGTGGTCATATGTATTGGTTACATAAGATGAAGTGGATAGCTGAAAAGAGATTGAAGGTCTGTGTTTAAATTCACTCTAATTATTACATAATTATAAATTTAATTTCTGAGCTTTTTGCAGAACTGAATTTAGATACAATATCATCAGTATTTAGAGTATTACATGTGTCATTCTCTGTAGCTATCATTGACAAATTTACTAACCAATCTTGTGTCATTGTCAAACGTAAATATTTTTTTATGATTTTTTTAACTTCCGTAATGATCTTACTCCACTAGCTATACTTGTAGAAGAATTAATAATATTTTCAAATTTGGGAATGAAATGGTCAAATCATTTTCATGAATATAACTTAGAATATCCAGTGGATTTTTTTTTTCCGTATGTCATAGCATCGGCCGGGAGGCGAACCCTCTACAACCGTCTGCAACCAACTGCTTGCTTGCAAGGCGGCTGCGCTGACATCTCGGCTAACAATGCTTGACAAAACACCCAGTGGATTTTTGAATTAAGATAATTCACTTGAAAATAAGTTTTTAAACAAACATAGTCCTTTATACACATTCCTCTCCATTTAAGTCCATTATCATCACTGTTCCTTAAATGAATCTGTGGATTGAAATATTCTTTTAATTTTTATTTTAAATAAGTTTAAAGAAGTTTATTTCTATTTGAGAAAAGTAATTAATTTTTATAAATATTCATCATACAGTCTTTAATGTATCTACATAAACATTAATTAACAATCTCTCTCCAAAACAAATTATACTCTTATTAAGTCATCAATATTGATATAATAATACTAATATGGTATAATTTCAATTATATTATCTATAGAACCTCTTTTTTTTTACTTCACCTTTTCTCTTGTAAGAACTTTAAAGCTACTACATCAGTGGTGGCGAACTTTTTTACGTTTGAGTTCCAAAAAATAACCACCTCGGTAATGCAACTACCGAACTCAGTAAGTTCTACAGTTGTTCAACTAAGAGGTTAAAGAAATAGCTAAAGCTTTTCTACTTGCCGCCCTATATGGTAGGAAATTGAGCTTGATATTGGCTAATACATTAACTTATTGTCAAGCGTTGGTGGCCTAGCGGTTAGCATAGCTGCCTTCCAAGCAGTTGGCCCGAGTTCGCTTCCCGGTCAACGCTTTGACATATAAAAAATATTAACAATTATTGAATGATTGGCATGCCATATGGTTATTAAATCAAAATATAAACAACTTAATTATTGCAGTTTTTTAAAAGTTTATAAAATAAAATAATAATAATAATTAAAACATTGTACAGGCTTAAACCTGCATTTATATATGTAATATTTGCGGGATTCGAACTCAGACTTTCACAGACCCACTACTCTCAGTGCCATCTCATATTGCTGACTCACCTGATCGCATACATGTTGAAAAAATAAATAATCACCAATATATGTATTTCATACTAAACCAGCAATCATCAGTTGGTCTAGATTACTATCCTCACACATATATATAATCAGTGCTCAGCTTTATATTAAGATAGCCAATCTTCATACTTTAATGGACAGGCTTCAAACTATTCCAACTCACAACTCTTCAGCCTTCCATTTCATTGAAAATCTGATGATGGAACGTTCAAAGCCCTTATTAGTGCCAAGGTTGTCATCCTATCCATGTTGACATATTAGTCATTCTGACCCCTCATGTACAGGAGAATAATCCATTTATACATACATATGTGAGGAATGGGCCGACCTATTACACACTATTTATATAAATTAATACATTGTACAGGCTTAAACCTGCCTTTATATATGTAATATATGCGGGATTCGAACTCAGACTTTCACACGACGCACTACTGTCAGTGCCATTTCATATTGCTGACTCACCTGATCACACACATGTTGAAAAGATAAATAATCACCAATATTCGTATTTCATGCTAAACCAGCAATCATCAGTTGGTCTAGATTACTATCCTCACACATATATATAATCAGTGCTCAGCTTTATATTAAGATAAGCAATCTTCATACTTTAATGGATAGGCTTCAAACTATTCCAACTCACCTTGGCACTAATAAGAGCTTTGAATGTTCCATCATCAGATTTTCAATGAAATGGAAGGCTGAAGAGTTGTGAGTTGGGATAGTTTGAAGCCTGTCCATTAAAGTATGAAGATTGACTATCTTAATATAAAGCTGAGCACTGATTATATGTGTGTGAGGATAGTAATCTAGACCAACTGATGATTGCTGGTTTAGCATGAAATATGTATATTGGTGATTTTTTAGCTTTTCAACATGTGTGTGATCAGGTGAGTCAGCAATATGAGATGGCACTGAGAGTAGTGGGTTGTGTGAAAGTCTGAGTTCGAATCCTGCACATATTAATAATAAGTAAACAAAATTTCTAAATAAGCTAAATACAAGCGAATGATATTTATTTAGAAGAGTACAAGTTGAATAACATGTAATAGTAAAAAATAAATAGTAGTTAAAACCAAATTTTTGAAATAAATATATAAAATCAACATAAATAGATGAGATTTTTACTGTTGTACATTGGATGCCAAATGTTTTATATCTGGTTTATATGTTGTCACTTTTAATAATGTACATGCTGAACTAGATTCATCTGTCATTCTATTTCTCGAACTGTCTTTAAGTTCATTTCTGTAAACAATGTTTCACATGCCTATGTAGAGAAGAAAATTGATAATATAGCGGTCACTAACTTTTTTGAATAATTAAATGTTTCAGGAATAGCATTCCAAGCAGTCAATAGTTCCTCTTCAGCATTCTTTTTACATATGCACAATAATCAATCATTTTCCATTATTTTTAACTGATTCCTCAAATCAACAAATTTTTGTTTTCATATAGAACTGGATTGCAAATCGGCTGGATGCATTTCCATATTCTCTAAATTAAGCCACTCAAAAATTTCTAACTTGAGACTATCCATCCATTGATATTATGTCTGGGTATAAAATAAATTTTGATGTTTCTGAAAATTATCTGAAGTCTGTAAATCTTTAAAAAAAAATTGTCAATTATCCATTGAATAACAGCATAAAACTCTTGGGTCAATTTTATTTGATCTGGCTTCTCATGAGATTCTAAATCAGTCAAGAGCTTATTTATATTTGGAAAACAATTGAAGGTGTAAGAAATAATATCATGGTTGAAAATTTGTAATTTAACTTCAATTGCTTTGATCATATCAATTATGACAACAATTGTCTTATTATAATCTTGCAGTTTCATATTTAATTCATTTAGATGTGAATACATATTACTAAAAAACATTAATTTTGAAAGCCATTCAACATTCATTAATTCATTATATTATTTAATGATTTTCTCATTACATAAAAACAGTCTAATTTCATCTAAACACTCAAAGAATCTTTGAAGAACTTTTCCTTGATTTAATTATCAGACATTGTTGTACATAGGTAAACCATTGCATACTGAGTTCACCTCACTCAATACATTTAAATTTTTTTATTTATTTTGAACTTTGTACATATAAAATTGACTAACTTACTCACAACATTCATAACATCATCCAAATTTTGTCCAATTTTAACATGTGATATGCCATTTTTAAAAAAAAGTCAAGCAGCAGAGAATGCTGGGCTTTTTGTAAACATCATGCTTATAGTTTGCCCACAATTTTAAAAAGAAAACAAAATTTCAACAAATCAGCTGCTACTAGTGGCAATCATGATGCCGCTACTGAAGCCGTTAACTCATACCTTTACTCGCTCAAATTTTTATCCAGAAGCATCATGACCAAAATATGGCAATTAACAATCTATCTTCAGCGGTTTCTCATAGCTTAAACATTTATTTCAATTAACATTTCTCATCAGATTTAACTCTTGAAAATAAATTTCTAGACTCTTCATTTAGTAGACCATCACTCTTCACTTTTGAAGAACACATAATTGGAGATAAATAACCTATTGTGTTTCTCATACTATTATGGTTGCCTTTTTGTCATACTTTGCCTACTTATCACATTTATTTTACTGTAAAGATGTTAATATTTGTACATAGTTATTAATAAAGCCTTTTAATAACAAAAAAAAAAGTTTAAAATTATACTGCAGACAAAAAAACATCTATTTTTAAATTTAGAAAAAAAAATTGAGTTGCTTATTATTTGGGAGTTTATAAAAAGTTTGAGAACCAGAAATGACAGTGAACCTGCAATCTATGGATCTCGATTTCCAGAATCCCTTTTCTATAACTCCACTAAATCATGCAGAGTGTTTTACAACTAGGTAGAGCTATGGTGACAAATATAGTAGCTAATAATATCATCATAAATGGAAATTAATGAAGTCCATTCTGCTGTTCTTTCATATAAATTATAATAAACAATAAAAGGCCTTTTTGGCACATGATTTCATGTTCTTTTCAAATGCTAATCATCTATTTTAACATTGCTGTTATTTTACTTCCATTACAGAACACTAGGTGGTGTCATGTCTGCAGTAATTGATTAATGTTAAAATAGATTATTAACATTTGAAAAAGTATCACGTGCTGAAAAAGGTTTTTTATGTGTAATTGTCATTAATATGTATATATTTATATACCTGTTGTATATGATTTTATAATTTATTATAATTAATTAATAAATTGGCTAAAGAGAATATAAATTTTTGAATTAGTGATTTATTTTTAACGTTGATTCTGTATTGAAAACTCTCAAGTACAAATAATAAAGATGTCCCAAATAAAATCAGAGAATCATTTTTGCTTCCAAGCATTTCTAAACTTAACAGCCATTCCAATTTACTTAATGTTGCTACAGAAAAATATTTTTACTTACAAGGCTAGTCAAAACCTAATTGGGAGGATTCACATTTTTCTTTCTTTGATTTATCCTCTGACATAAAAATTGGTAGACCCCTAATTTGTAACTAATAACCTGAAAAATAATCTAAAAAAATCTCCGTACTCAAAACTCGAAGTCTTGAATATGATGATAACATGTGCTAACCACTATGCCTCGAGGGACTTTACAACATATATGTATATTGATGGATATTTTAAATTATCAACTAATCAAATATGTAACTAAAGAAAAAAAAATTATTTTTTTTTGTCTGTCAGTATTAGTAAAAGCCTTCTAGCATATCATGTGATTATAAAAGTTTCTACACTGAAAATATTTAGATACTTAATTATCAGCCTTCCAGAGTTCATTAAAATTGATCTACTTTTTGAAAGATGCATTATGGGTTGTTAATTAAGATGTCCATTAAATGATTTTGCAAATGTCATTTTACTTATTTTACCATTAAAAACGGATTTCTTTTTTAATCAAATATCTATAATTAGATAGTATTTTATGCTAAAATCACGTGATTAGAGCAATGGTAAATAGTGTTTGCAACTAATTTAAAGTTATAATTAATACACTATATATATATATATAGAACCTATGTTTGTATATATAATTTAAGACTGGTGTTTTATGATCGAAGTAATGACTCTTGATTAATGATGGTTGATAAGTAGTCTGTTGTTACTTGTCACTTATTAATATAATTTATTATAGCGTTCAATATTTAGAAGTGATGTATAAATGCGAGTATAATATACGCACACACTTAGGGTGAGCTTATTTAGAAAGTACTCAAAAATAAGTTATAGTTCTTGGAATTCGAATCTGAGTTAAGTGATTTTTTTCATGAGGCTTTGAATTTTTCTCTCGGTTACTGGCCCATAGCCGATCTAGATAACCATTCAATATTGGTTAGTAAATGAATATCTAGCTATTCTTAGGAAGCTAAACAAAGAAGGAAAATCACTCAAATTCCTTTTCTTTTAACAGTGGCAAGCCTGTTGAATAGCATCTTCTCCTTCACTGTTTATGTATGAAGAGGTATGGAAATGCTTTGTCAGCACAGTGGGATATATATTAAAATTGCTGGTTAATCTTTTTTTTAACCCATAAATTAACCTTATAAGAATATCTAATTTATGCTAATTATAAATAGGCATAACACCTGTAGAATCAAAAAAATCTAAATTTGAATGGAAATTGTCTTAGTCATCCTATCTATTAAAAATTCTTGAGAAATAATATAATGCTGCATATTAAGATTTCACAAATGTTATAAATTGTTTTATTTACTTTTAAGTAATCTAATTGTGAAGGTAATGGGTTTAATATCGTGAAAGAAGAAACACATATCTCTACCATTAGTAAAGGCAATCCCCTTTGTTTGCTTGTTTATTTTTTATTTGACATTTATTTGGCTAACTCACATTAACATTGAACTTTTGACTCTTTATCTAATTCTTAGTTAGATACTCATTTACTGACTAACGTGAGATAATTGAATTATACCTGATTGAAAAATTCTCAGCTCTGCTTGTGGTCAAAAAATTTTTTATCATCTCTCTCAAACTTGAACCTCAGATATTAGGGATATACGTAGCTATGTCATGAGGGTTCTTAAATTTAAGAATTTGAAGTGCTATTATTTTTGGATTAAGAGCTACAACATGAGCTGTGATAGTGGCTTTCATATTTTTAATCCAAATTGGAATACAGTAATAGAAAATATTAAACTTTGTTTTTAAATTGGGCAAAAGTGCCACTGAAGCATTTAAAATGATTCAAACTCGGTATAGCAGGAAGTCACGAGGTACAAAAGCGTTTTCAAGTGTTTTGCATAATTTTGAGATGGGAACGGAAAGAAAACCAGTTATCTTTTCATTGGATACACTGTATTTGTGCTGACCACTTGAATCCTCTGTTTATATCTGCATTAAATGCATTTTATTATCACCAAAAAAAAAATTGAAAATATTGTTAATGTTTATTTGACTAAAAATTGTATTTCATTTTTTATTTAAGACCGAAATCTTTTGTTCAAAAATAAATATTTTTGGGTAGACATTTAGTTTCCAATTTAAAACAAATTTCTAATTCCCTATTCTTACAGCTGAGAGTTGTTGTTTTTTTAAAAAAAAACATTGATTTATGCAGATGTAAAAAAGAATTCATTATAAAAATTTACTCGGTGTAACTAACAGTGCTTATGGAAGGAAGAGGGCTGAAACTTGTTGCGACGGAGATCTAAATTATTTATTTATTGATGTGAGAATTAAGTAATCTTAAAATGTAAAAAGGTCAAAGCCGCGACAAGTATTTTAGTACCGTATTATGAAGTGCTTTATAATCCCGCTTGATTGTCATTTCTCTAAAGACTTTGCTTGTTTTGTGTGTGTATTTTCTGGCAATTTAAAAAATTAGATTTAATAATAGTACTTTTTGTAACTATTATTTTTATCCTATTATTTTAATAAACCAAAATGATTTTATTGATATTGAATAATATTTCTGTAGTGTAATTTTTACTACACCACTCTCACGATTCACAAAGTGTTAAAAGCGGATTGAAACCACTTCCTACTTTGCGTGAAAGTGATGTCGTGAAAATTACACTACTGAAATATTATTAATTATTGGCCAATCTCTTCTTTAAATGAATAACTAATACAAATTATTAATTTTTACTGATATATTTATTAAAGTGTTCTTATTCAAGGTAATCATTGCTTTAATATTTCAATACAGTTTTAGATATCTAGTGCATCAGTCGCATAACCTGAAATTCAAATATACGTGAATCTTTAAAAAAAATTTCCTAGCAGAGTAATCATTCTAAAGCTCAAATGATCAGCAAATAGTCATTAACATTTAATATCCTTATCTCATTTTAAATATTAACTATTTATTAAAGAGATGTGAACCCAGACTTTCAAGATTTTTACAGTCATTCACTCTGTCCAATATAACCGATACACATGACCACGTACATGTGAAAAAGATAAATGATCTCCATTGTAGGTGTTTCATGCTGAACCAGCACTCATCAATTAGTCCGGATCATTATCTACACATATATAGAATCAGTGCTCAGTTTATATTAAGATAGCAAATCTACAATTTTAATAGGCCGACTTCAATCCTCTCCAACTCTTCAACTATACATATCACTGAAAATCTTATGATGGAATGCTCAAAGCCCTTGGTGGTTCCCATATTATAGTCATACACATGTTGACCCCAAGTCAATCTGATTCCTCACCAGTGATTTTAAGTATTCCATCAATCAGATTTTCAGTTATATGGATGGCTGGAGAGTGAAGAGGATTGAAGCCTGTCCGTTAAAGTGTGTAGATTTACTACCTTAATATAAACCGAGTACTGATAATATATGTGTGAGAGATAATGATTGGGACCAACTGATAAGTGCTATTTCAGCATGAAATATGTATATTGGAAATCATTTCTCTTTTCCATGTATATGGCCATGTCTATTGGTTATATTGGATAGAGTGGATGACTGTAAGGAGATTTAAAGTCTGGGTTCAAATATTTTTTAAATCATATCTAGGTTTGTATATACATTGTACTTGTATTTCAATATTATAAGTACTGTTGTGGACACATCTAATGCCCTTAATAGTGGATAAGTCCTGATAATAGCATTCTCTACACTGGATTTAAATATTTATACAATATATAAACAATATACAATAATCATTATTAGATCTCTAGATCCGACTGTAATCTTGCTATATAGAATTACACTGGATTTAGTGTGCAACACAGTTTACCAATGAAACAAAAGTAACATAAACAAATAGTCAATGATATAAAATAACTAACTATATAATTACATAAGTAATATTTACTGAGGCTATAACCTGATAATATGCGTATAAAATGCGATAGTAGGGACCTTTACAGGTGTTTTAACCACAAGCTTACGCTATGGAAGAAAAGAAGGGTAAGCTTGTGGTTAAAACACCTGTAGAGGTCCCTACTATCGCATTTTATAATCGAGGTTATAGCCTCAGTAAATATTACTTACGTAATCAATGTGCGTTTAATAAATTTATAATTATAATTACATAAGGAAATTCAATTGTTCACAGTGAATCAGGGGAGTTAGCTATAAAACAAAGAACTATTTTAGAGAGTGTCTGATAAAATAATATGGTTACTGTGTCACATTCAGGATAGTAATTTACAATCTGAAATTACTCTGATTGTAATGCATGTTGTCCAATCGAATGCAGGTACTTAAGCATAATATGGAAAGTTGCTAATAGCAAATGCTGTCATATCTTTCATCAAGCATGTCACCATGGCTGAAATTGATAGTCCTTATTAGCAGAAATCACCTCATTTTTCCAATCCACTTGATGTTACTGTCAACAACTACACATTTGTAATTCCATTAATCTTTTATCACGAGTGTAATTATTAAACTATTAAATATGTGTGGTATAATGTTCTGATATTTTGCGATAATATTATTTCTACACTTAATTCTAACGCTTCCGTAATTCTATTTATTTCCTTACTGTAGCTAGCGCTTTCAAAGGAAGTGGGCCTTCATTTTCAAAACTGTAGACAGTTCTGATGCTGAATGTTTAACCTAAAAGATGCAAAATTATGTAAATCAGGTTTGCCATTTCTTAGAGATGGCATAAAACGTATCTCTTTTGTTTATTGAGTTAGCTTCCGAATTAATAAAGTAGGCCTCTTCGATTTTTCTCCTCACCTCGTGTCTGTCAGTATTAGTAAAAGCCTTCTAGCATATCATGTGATTATAAAAGTAAATGTATGCGTAATAGCGGATGAAGATAATACGCTGTGAGGTTTCCATCTAAAAATTAGCATATTAATTTAAAATCATTGATGTATTTTATTGTTACATTTTCATTTTACTCCCTCCACTCACGACACTGACGTCATCCATTTCAGATAAATACTGTAATGATTATTAATAATCATTTACTAAACTACAGATGAGTGCTGGTTCAGCACGAAATGCATCTTGGGGGTCATTTGTCTTTTATTGTATCTTTATTTATATGAATTTAAAAGGATGTAGAAATATGGAAGTTATTTAATATATCTATAAAGATATTACACATGGGACAGAGAAAGGTGAATAACTCCATGTGTCTGTATGCTTAAAAAAAATGAAAAAATCAGATATATTAATCTTTAACTGAGGTTTAAAGTTTATATCTGTGCTAGAGACAATCTCTAGTTTAGTAAATGATTAGTAACAATCATTACTGTATTTATCTGAAATGGATGGTGTCAATGTTGTGAGTGGAGGGAGTTTGACAATGGTAAATGAAAATGTAACAATTTACTCTAGATAAATACTCTTCATATAATAGAAATATATATGAGAAATAGTGACCTGGGCCACCTGATGAGTGCTGATTCAGCACGAAATGCATTTTGGGGGTCATTTGTCTTTTATTGTGTCTTTTATTTATATGAATTTAAAAAGAATGTTGCAAGTATGGAGGTTGTTTAATACATCTATAATGATGTATTTTACTGATAAATTATTATTTTTTTTGGATGTCTCTCAAACAACCATCATAACCACATTACTATTTTGAAATTAATCTTAATTGATAATTGTGACTTGCATTGTTTATTGCAGGTTTAACGTCAGGCTTTGGAATATGAGATCCTCAAATCGATTCCAATGGTACCCACTTTCCGTGCTCAAACTTCTTATGAACTCTTTAACAAGAATTAGATTTTTTTATATTTGATAACTGTGATTTAATAAATCCACATTACACATAGATTATAGGAATCCCAGGGGCCGATTAACAAATCTTTTTGAGGAGATATCTTAAGTCTCTATTATTAACTGCTTCCACCAACATCGTGGAATTGTTAAAAGTCTATTCTATATAAATTATTTTCTTCTAATAAATCACAATTACCAAATTATATCCTGATATTTTTTGATGACTTTCAATGTCACTAGTTTTGTATTAGTGAAAAATGAAATGATATAGATATATATGTTAATTCTAATATTCTCACGGATTGTCACGCGTTGTTAGCCGAGAGGTCATCGCAGCCGCCTTGCAAGTAAGTAGTTGGTTGCAGACGGTTGTGGGTTCGCGTCCCGGCCGATGCTATGACATATGAAAAAAAAGGAAATATATATATATTCTCACGGATAAATGAAACTCCCGGAAATAATACTATGAATATATATATAAACATGTTTTGCGGGTACGTCCGTGTATGATTTTAATTTTAAAATTCCAACGTTTCGATCTGATTACACAAGCCTCAACTGGGAAATGAAAATTATATAATTGTATGGGTGCATATATATATACACACACACAAAATTATCAAATAGAGTTTATTAACAAAAGATGAGAGACTAGACTGGGTATTCTGATGTTTTTGAGAAAAGATTCTATGAAAGAAAGAAAAAATATTACTTATGGAGAAATGAGAAATTATACTAAACATGTATGTAGAAGTAAAGAAATTAAGTTGGGACTGCAGGTGGTGAAAAGAACAGTAAAAATATTAATCCTAGTCAGTTGGTTTATTATTTGGAGTTTAAAAGAAGCACCAGAGTTGTCAGAACTAGGTCACAACGCATGCGTATTGCTTTAAATCTGTGAAGCAAGTAGACGAGAACATGGATAATGTGACTTGAGATGTGTGGAACCTATTTGAAAGTTAAATGATGATGATGATGATGAATTATAGCAAAAAAAAGATCATGTTATATTTTGGCATGTATGTATTAAATAATTAGTTACTCAAGATGTCATGTGATGTTCACGAATCATAGGCAAGAGATTAAATTTTATTTCAGGGATCTTTAGTTTTTAAGTTACAATAACTACTATAATACATGACAGATAATAAAAACATCCACAGAAAAGGTACTTATTAAATATTCTGCTTTATTATTGCCTAGCATGATTTAGACATAACATGCATATTATATTCATGACTTATAGTATTGTGACTGGAGAGTCCTTGGTATTAGTGTATAAGTATTGATTAATTAGCTATTTAAAATATTAAAATTTATTTAAATGGCTGACTTCTTTGATAGAGGTATGCTTATGTTGTTTCCATTGATTGAAAAGTGGTCATTTGCTAGTAGAAAGTCAAGGAGGCCCGTGCATTAACAAGTGATCATTTTTCAATCAATGAATACCTCTGTCAGAGAAGTGGGCCATTTAAATATTGTTTTAATATTTTGAATAGCTAATTAGTCAATATTTATACACTAATATCAAGAACTCTTGAGTCACATTATGATAAGCTATGGATATGATAATGATGTACATGTTATATCGAAAGCATGCCAGACAGTAATAAATCTGAGTATTAAAAAACTACTTTTTCTGTGGATGTTTTCATTAACAGTAGTGTATTACATTAGCTCAGTTTTGAAGGAAATTATTTATAGTTGAATATCTACTATAATAAACTGCATGGTGCTGATAGTCGGGTAAAATTTTATTACATAGTTTACTTCTCTATGTGTATGCTTGTGCCTTTTTACAATGTTATTATATAAAGCTATTACTTTTAAGTTCATATCTCAGATAGAAATTTTTAATTTATTTTTGAGGTAAGAGAATTGATATTTCCATCAGAAGCCGTATTTTCTTTAGTTAAAAGTTCTTACCTGAGTTCACCTGGGACTAATCACAATGTTTCCCTTAAGCAAATATTAATGAAATAAACAAAATAAAAAGTTTAATTAACATTGCGAAAAATGTAATTCTTATATTCTGTTTTAGAAGAGGCTGTCTTCAGGTAACAAGGAAATTATATTATTTTAATAAAAATTAATCTTATATATATTTCTCAGACTAATGAGATGAAGAAAATGAAGCTCTGCAGAAAGTAAACAATAATAAAATAGTAATTTAATAAATTTTCTAATAGGGTAAAATATTATATATAGGAAAAAATGAAAAATAATTTTAAATTATTCCTGAGAAGAATTGAATGTCTGGAATTCTATAAAATAGCGTGGAAAATGCTGAATTTTATCTCATATAATAACTTACTTTTAATATATAGGGTATATAAGCACAGACTTTCACTTGCCCCACCACTCTCCACACTATCTCATAACACTGATACACTTGAGCACATATATGTTGAAAAAATAAATAATCACCAATATACGTATTTCATACTAAATCAGCAATCATCAGTTGGTCCAGATTACCATCTCTACACATATATGCCATAAGTGCTCAGATATATATTAAGATAGCCAAACCTTATACTTTAATGGACAGGCTTCAATCTATTCTACACTCCAACTCTTCAACCGTCTATTCAATTGAAAATCTGATGATGGAACGTTCAAAGGCCATCCTGAGGCTGAGATTCTTGTCACATCCATGTTGACCTAAGGTCAATCTGACCCCTCATGTACAGGACATAATCCATTTAATACATATACAAGGGATGGGCAGACATCTCTATTATGAAATAACTGAAACACACAGGCTTATTATATACCTGTTTATATATGTAATATATAGGGTATATGAGCACAGACTTTCACACGACCCACCACTCTTCACACTATCTCATAACCCTGATACACTTGAGCACATATATGTTGAAAAGATAAATAATCACCAATATATGTATTTCATGCTAAACCAGCAATCATCAATTGGTCCAGATTACCATCTCTACACATATATGCTATAAGTGCTCAGATATATATATATTAAGATAGCCAAACCTCATACTTTAATGGACAGGCTTCAATCTACTCCACACTCCAACTCTTCAACCGTCCATCCAATTGAAAATCTGATGATGGAATGCTCGGAGGCCACCCTGAGGCTGAGATTCTTGTCACACCCATGTTGACCTAAGGTCAATCTGACCTCTCATGTTCAGGACATAATCCATTTAATACATATACAAGGGATGGGCAGACATCTCTACTTATGTAATAACTGAAACACGCCGGCTTATTATATACCTGAGTCTATATATTCTATATATTACATATATAGACTCAGGTATAGAATAAGCCTGCATGTTTCAGTTAATAATTTACTTTTGTAAATAGAGAGGGGAAATATCCAGAATTTATAATTCTACCAATCCATAATGTACATACACTATATATTTATGTTCATTTGGTAATTCATTTCCATTTCACAAAATTACGCCATAATTCTACCAATCCATAATGTACATACACTATATATTTATGTTCATTTGGTAATTCATTTCCATTTCACAAAATTACGCCATAATACTTTCATGCACTCAACAATTCTTTTGGAGAGTAGTTTTTTATTAGATATAAATTTTATAGATGATGTAATTTCTTCTCCTTTTTCCCCCCCATATGTCAAAGCATCGGCCGGGAAGCGAACCCGCAACAACCGTCTGTAAGCAAGGCGGCTGCACTGACCTCTCGGCTACCAACGCTTGACTAATTTCTTCTCTTTGTAAACTCTTCACAAATTTCAGCACTTCTCTGTATCTATTTGCATAAATATATAATAATAAAGATTATATAAGAAGAAGCAACACAATTAAATAACAATGCTATGGTTATGGTATTTATATCAAAAATGCACTCTGCCAAATTATAAAGGGAAATGTATACGTCTTTCTCAAGCATACGCGTGTGCACATGCCCTCAAAATCTATAATTAACTTTTTTCTTGTACCCAATTCAGAATGTGCAATGGAACAAAAAATTCGTTTTTATCAACATCAGAAGCATTTAAAAAACTGAGTTTAATGAATTATTTCTTCCTATGATTCCTGGTTTGTGAGTCCAGAGTGATGCTTAATGAAAGATATAGACTAGGGATATTTTTCAGTATACAAATCTTCATCCTTGTCACTTCACTGTTAGACTTGCATTATGAATCACTTACAGAGAACTTTGGACTCAAGTTCAACCAAAAGAACAAGCTGTTTTAAAATTGCTACAATGTATCTTTTCAAATAATATCATAGAAAGAACCAATGAGTAAGACTCGTTATAGGCAATCATTGTTTAGTGGATTGGTGGAATTATAGATTATGGAGCACATGGTTTCAGAATTGCATATCCAATTCCGTCACTTATTATATATAGAGAGAGCTCACAAAATAAGCTCTTAACAAACTTTGCAAATATCCTCAATCCCAGACCGATTTCTGCTACTGGTGTCATCAATGAGGTGCCAGGATATAATTCTGGAACCTCTTTTAATTTCTGAGCAATAAACTTCTTTTTTTAATTGACTGTATAGATTTATTAATATTACTATTATTGTTGTTGTTACTATTAGATATTACTACAAGAAAATGACAACGTAATAACTAATCAAATCTAACTGCAGATGATTTTTCACAATATTTCTCGGAGCTTTCTAAACAATCAAAATCTCTTACAGACCTGACTGAAAATAGTGATCAAATTTATGAAATTTGTTGAATCTGACATTATTTTTGCTATTAAAATAGCTTAAATTACATTGTAAAATGGGCCTTGACATATTCCAGCTTTCATTTATAAAGGATATGCTAAATATATTGCTTATACTCTTTTGCTTATTTTTAATTGCATTTTAATAATAGTATTTTCCCTAAATCTTTTAAAATTGCTAAAGTTGTATTGTATCTATTTTTAAAAAAGAATCTAGCAATTTAGTAAATGACTATAGGCCTTGAGTTCTATGTGCTGTTGCCCAAATATTTAAAAGATGCTCATATAATATATTTGATATCAACAAGGTTTTGACATCAGAGCAATTTGGCTTTTTGCTTAATAGGTTCATTGAAACAAATGTGCTAACTATTTTTGATTACATTTCCACTTCAATTAAGGATTGATCTAGGTTATATGTTATTTATTTTGATGTGTCTAAAGCTTTTGATAGAATTAATCATAAAATTCTTCTTAGAGAGCTTTGTAGATTAGGTTTTTCCAAAATATTAGTTGATTGGTTTGATTCCTTAAAGACAGAATGTCTTGGGTGTAGTTTAACAATAAATTCTCAGTACCGTATTGTTACTTCACTGGAGTGCCTCAAGGCAGTGTTCTCACACTATTATTAATGTATATATTGATGATCTCAAAAATTATGTTGAACTCTTACATGTTCTATGTTGTGCAGATAATTGCAAAATGTTCAGGCATATCTGTTCTATTAATGAGTTTTTTTAGTTCAAAGCAATATAGGTAATTTGTTGAAATATTGTGAAAATAATTATAAAATATGGATGTTTTCCATTGTCTCTTACTCTAAAAAATCTTAAGGTTTTCCTGTGGTTCTAAAATTATAACAAATGATCATCAAATAGATCTAGGAATAATATTTTCTAATAATGACTCTTTCCATCATCACATTGATTTTATGGTAAATAAAATTTTCAAAGCTGTAGGAGCTATTTATAGATATGGAAAAAAAATTAATAAATGTATAAAAATCAAACTTTTTATATGTTTGGTACTCACCATCTTGGAGTATAGCCCAATTATATAGAATCCTCATACCAAGATAGATATCATAAAAATTTAATCTGTTTTTGACAATTTTTTAAAATTAAATAATTTAAATGATTAGTAAATTGAATTAATGCTGCATAAAATTATTTCCCACAATATTTCTGCATCTAAGTTGCTTTCTAAGTTGAGTATCAAAATAGAGCATTAAATAATCTGACTCACAATATTTTTGAACTTGAAATTTTCTCCTTTACTTTGTCCACTCAGAATTTAAAATAAAGATTTTACTGATAAAGACATTTTTATTTAGATTTTAAACAGTTCACTAAAGCCATCTTAAAAAAAAATATTACCTTTAGTTTCATTTGGTATGTTACCTTTTTATTTATTTGTACATTTCATTGTTTTTCTACTTTGTTCTGTTATTTTATGGATTTCTAAATGCTATTTTATATTTACATATATTAATTAACTCACTGTGCAATCTATAATTGGCTAAATGTTGTGTATATGTTCATTAAATAATGTATTGAATGATATTATGATGTCTACACAATGTCTTCCAGTGAAAGGATGATTGGTTCTCCAACTTATTTGCATTACCATTTAAACACTAGCTTTTCTGGATTATGAGTTCAGTATGACATGTCATGGTGCATATCCATGATGGAACACATTAACATATTTTGTAACTTTGACATATTTTGCTTTAAAATAAGCAAAACTGCTATTAAAAATTTGAGATGATTCAAACTATATGGCAGTGAGCCAAGAGTCATAAGGTTTTCAAATCATTTGCAATATTTCATGATGACAGGGATAATATAGAAGATCTATAAAGGTATGAATACATATTTCATATCATGACTCAGAATCCAAATACATTAGCAACTTAAAATATTTGTAGCAAATAGCTAAACTATGATATTGCATAACACATGCTGATTTAATAATGGTGTTGCAGGCAAAAAGATGACTGGTGATTGATTCTTTCTCCAAGTTTCTTGCAGAGCCATCTTTGAATCAGTGATTGTGTTTTATACTGACTCTTCCCACACAACTTTTAAGGTGTTAGTGTATCTGGTTTATGAGTTAAGGTTTGAAATGTGAGTTTGTTTTTGTATTGTAACTCATTGGTGGAACAATGCACTAACATTAAGTTTAGTTTTAAATTAGAAAAACTCTTACTGAAGCACTTGAAATAATTCAACCTGTGTATGATAGTGAAGCTATAAGTTTTCAAGCATTTGGCAAAATTTTGTGATAGCATGGAAAACTTTGAAGATGATCTACAATAATATAAAACAGTCATATTTTATGTTATAACTGGTGATCTGGACAGTGCAACACTTTAAACTTTTTTAGTAAATTGCTTAAACAATTCTCCTTTATGGCACATGTATTCACATAGAGATAGCACTGAAGGCAGCTTCAGTTGGTCACACAGTCTATAATCATTTTAATTAAGATTAAATCCTTGCAGTATTAATATAAAGTCCTGGGGTTATTATCAAATTCTGAATGATATTTAACAAAATGCATGATCATTTATTAGTTACTGTGGTGATGTTAAGAAGTTTAATATTGTGTGATCAGGTTGTTCTATAATGGTGAGTCAAAATTTATCTACACCCCAGTTATTTTAAAACTTTGGTTGGCTATATTATCTTATTGATGCTCTCTGTACAGGTCTTTGTCTCCCCTATCACTGATATGCAGTTTTGAAATGTGTTTCATCTTTGCAAATGTGACTGTCATGTGGGAAACAATAACTGCTCCACTTGTGATTTGCTCAAAAGAAGAACGGCATGCAGTGATTCCTTATTTTTGTGGTCTGAGAGAGTATCTGATGGTGACATTTATTGAAGATGTGATGCACAATATGGAGAAAAGATTTTGTTGTCAAGAAATAAGTATGAATGGATTGAAAAGTTTAAAAAATGATGCACAATTGTTAGCCATGAAGAAAAAGCTGAAGGCTGTTCACATCCATGACTGATGATAATGTTGTTTGTGCACATGAACTGATTCTTTTTGATACATGAATTGCAATGGATTATGTGGAAAATATATGCAAATCAGCCATGGCTCTGCCTAAGTAATAACCCATGCTAGACTTGGGTTTTGAAGAGTTTGTGTGACATGAAGTAAATGATTATTAACCCATCTTGATAATGCAGATGATGTAGTTGTTTTTTTTTTCATACAATGCATAAGAGCCCAGCATAACATGCATTTGGAATTATCAGTTGAAAGCAGGAAAAAAATGAGTAAAGATGAGTAAAAAGAAAACAGTGTTTGACAGCTTTTTAAAAATGGTGAAAATACCCATTGCTGAACTGTTAACAATTAGTTACAAGTTAACAACTATAAACATCTTTCAATTATTATTACAAATGAAATTAAACTTAGATGGAAAATTTGTTGCAGAAAATGGAAATGTTTTACCTGTGTCTATATATTAATCTGGTACATTGACATTTAATATCTCATATTGGGTTATTCATTTTGTTATTGTTATGGTAACAGTGAACTCACTTCATATGCAAAATAATATTAGTTTTTATTGAAGATCTGTTACTTTGAAATCTTTAGGAGTACATTGTTTTCTGTTACAATAGAAATTTGAACAGAATACAGCTCATTTCTTATTTTAAATAGGAATTTCTATTATGGATGTAGAGAAAAATATAATTTTTTTAGGAAATGAATTTCAAAATCCTCAAGTAAATGAGTAGATTTTTTGACATAGGCATTCCAAAAGCTAAGATAATACAGCTATATTCAAATTCTAAAAAATAACATAATACAATAGAAGTGTTTACATAGTGGCACCAAAAAATTAACATTGGTAAGAGTATAGACTGAGTGATTTCTTTTCTTCAAAATGTTTTGTAGGAGATATTTTTTGTGGATAAAAGTAGGGAGTAAAAATAAAAATCATTTAAAACAATCAAAATATCTTTTATTTAATGGAATGCCATGAAATTAAATATATGATTTTGTTTCATCAGTGTTGAATAATAATCTGCTACTTTACAGAAATATTTCAAAAGGAAATCAAAAATTATCCACGTAACTACATATCAGCAACATAATTTTCACTACTGCTATTTCCTATCCAATATCTCTATACCAGTTTCAGGATTATGGCTTTTATCAGTGAGGAGCTTTGGATCTTGGGTTAGTGCACCTGAACCTTTAGGACCTAACATACTCTCCTTTCAGTACTTGTCATTTACCTTTGTATGGAGATAATGGATAGGACAGTACAGGATAGGGATTCCATCTGGCATCTATTATTACTTACTAAAGAAATAATAGGTGGCATAGCGATGTGAAAATCATGCTGCTATAACAGAAATATGTAAGCTAATATCATGTGATGGAGTCAGATGATATTTTATTGGTTTCTAAGCTGCATATTATTATATTTTCTGGATGTTCTTGTCTAAAAAGTATTGTTAAAAGTGGAAGTCTTTCAGTGATTTACCTTGTAACAATTAAATTAAAATGTATTTTGAAGAATGCATGATTATTAAACAAGGCATTTGTAATTAGTTGTTTTGATAATTAAATACAAGCCCAATGGCTTTTCTATTATAAAAAAAAAGTTTATTGGTCAGTTCCAAATTTTTTTATTTTAGTGAAACAATCCTTTTTTTTTTTTTTTTGCCATTTTTTTTTTAATTAAACATTTTTATTTAACTTACTCTGTTTCTTTGTTTGCCTGTGAAATTTTAAAAATCAGTGTTTATGCACTTTCCAATTTTCAATGTAGTTGAACTTTGAAAAAATGATAATTTTTTTTTTTAGAATTTTCAAAATATTTTAGCCGAAAATTAGCAAAGCATTTAAGTGTTTAATTTTATATGAGATTACGTTCTTTTTACTGTACTTCTCAGCTAGAAATATTAATTTATATCTAATCTTTCTCATTCGTAATTTCTGGAACTATGTAAAACTAAAAAGTAAAAAATTTAAAATAAAAAAAAAATTAAAAAAATAAAGTATGTATTAAAAAGTAAAAAAAAAATGCATTAGAAAATAAAAATAAATATTCTTATTAGCTTTTACAGTATTCTTGATATTGTGTGAACAAAATAAAAACATTTGCCACTCATGCTTGGAAATAGAATCCTTTCTAAACATGAGTGTTTCACTTGTATTTCGGCTGCATAATATTAAGAATACTGCAAAAGCTAAAGAAAATTTATTTTTTACTTTCTAGTGGGTTTTTTTTAATTTAATTTTTTAGTACATTTATGTGAACAAAAACAAGTCAAGCATTGTTGGCCGAGAGATCAGTGCAGCCACCTTGCAAGCAAGCAGTTTGTTGAAGATGGTTGTGCGGGTTCACTTCCCAGCCGATGCTATGACATATGGGGGGAAAAAATTTGTTTTCTTTATATATTTATTTATTTTAACAACCCTATTGAGTTAATCTAAATAAACAAATATGTTACCATAATTTATATATGTGTGTGTGCACATGAAAACAGTGATATAAATGAGCTCAAACTTGCAACATTCAGCAAACCTGCTGGTAAAAATTATTCATCATTACTCTATAATAGGCTTTTGGAAAAACATTCCTTCTACAGGAGGTTACTTAAGAAGTTTTACCTTTACCAGCATGATTGTAATGAAAGTCATGTGTTCATTGAAAAACAATTAAAACTGAAAAATTTTTAAAAAAAAATTGATACAATCTTCAAATCATAGATAGTCTTATAAAACAGAAGCATCTTAGTTTTTTTTTAAAAAGTCATATTAAATATGGTTCTAATGAGTTTTGGATTTGTCCCACAACCCATTGATCCAATCTAAAGTGTGTTATAGAAGTGAAAGTGTTGAACATTATTTATGTGGATGACATTTTAATCAGCAAATTAGTGATGAATTTTTTTTTTTGTAATTTTGAATTATTATTTTCAATCCCAACTTCATCTTCTTTCCTGTTCTTCAAGAAGTAGTTGTTAGAGAAGCCCTTATTATACCATATAATATTAAATCATCCATGCACTTTACTACTGAAACGGTATTATTTAACCATCCTTCCAGTATCTTTTCCCTGATTCAAATCCATCCCAGTCCATGTATATAAGCATCTAATAATTTATTTTATATGAAATAGTGTATATTCACATGTATGTACTTGTATAGGTGTGCACATCCAAAGTGTGTGCACTGTTATAAATTTAAAATTTAATAAAATGATATAATTTAAATTAAGTGCATGAACATTGTTATATGTGTGTAATTGCCTACTTATATGTGCAAAAGAAGCTGTACTGCAATTGGTTTAAGAGCATTACAATTCTTCTAAATTAATATAAATTTCAAAAAATTATTAGTTAAAAACTCTTTATTTAAAGGCATTCGTATATAAATTTCAATTTCTGTGGTAGTCCCATACACATATATATTAAAATGTTTATGAACTTAAACTCTTTTAAAAAAAAAGTTAGCTGTTGTTATAAAAATTTGTAATTCGTAGAAAAACCATCTGCAAGTAATTAATCAAACTTGGGGACAAAATTTTAATGTCTTTTAAAATAAAAACTAAGAACAAGGAGTGATCTGTTTGAGTGTTATTGCTTCGCCAAGTAATGGCTAAAGGTTTCATTTTTATGTATTTTTAATTACTAAGAAAACTTCGTAAAAAGTTGTAAACAGGTCACTCGGATTACCAATTTTTCTGGTATAAATAACTAAGTTTTGCTAGGGGGGGGGGGTTTCACTCGTTAATTTTTCTACCATGAGAACTTTTAGGTAAAAGCAACCACTACCACTCCCTTTTTGGGAGAATTGGTCAATGCTCAAGCTGGAGTTTAAGTCCCACAGCCTGCTAAGACAGCATCAGAAACGGATCAGCCTAGTTGAGAATGATGGTGATCAACTACAGGAACCTCAACAAAGAAAATGTGGTAACAATTTTCCCACAGAGCTCTTTAAAAATAACTAATAAATTTATAAATGAATCTCTAAAACTCTAAGCTAGTTAATATTAATCATACACGAACTTTTAAATTGTAATAATATTTTCATAAATTAAAAATTGAGTTAATCTGTAAATTATGATTTAAAGTTATCCTAAAATTAATAGCTGTAAACTTTCCTATTTCTTTATAAAACTAAATGATTATTAATAATAACTTATTCAGTTATTATTTTATCTTCTAATCTGCGGTCATGCCTTCCTTATTTGTTTTATATATTTTATTTTATAATTTATGCTATGCCCAGTTCATAATGGAGGTTGATTTGTGGATAAAGTTTGAGAGGGAAAGATGATTAGAGGGTCTCTTCAAATTAAGTAATGTTGCTCTTTAGCACACTCACAAAAATCTCCACTCTGAAAGCCTAAATATATTCGTTAAACTATTATGTTTAGCTTATAATTATTATTGTTGCTAGAATTAGGTTTGCAAGTTAATAATTGATTAATAAAAGCAAGAATGAGTTAGAAAGCATATTATATGTATCACTTAAATCCCATATATGCTTTAACCCTCTTTTTAATTATATTATAAACTATGCAGATTGGCTAATAAAATTAGATTACTTTAAGTATTCCTTTTAGCATGTTTACAAATGCTAATTATGAACTGGAATATGGTAGTTCCGCACAATGAAACTATGGAATTTTGTGTACTTTAGTTATTAATATTATGTATAGCATGGCAAATGTGTCTTTAGGAAGCACATGTGCATATATGCCTTGCTGTATGTTTTTTATATGAATGGGCTTCTGGTTTTAATGGCCACCCCATCTCCTTAGTTAGGACAGCTCTTTTTTAGAACTGGAACATGAAGGTCCAGTTTGTTTTTATAAGCTGCTCCGATCATTGAACTATATGTTCTATTTATTCACGGCAAGTCGTACGGACCACAGGAACAGATTACTAAGTACTGAATCCCTGAATGACTACACATTCGAGATGCACATCCCTCTAATAATATATATAAGGCCATAGTATCTGAAGTCATACTACAAAGCTCCAGTTCATCCCACCATAAGGTAATATTTCAGCATTGAGCTGAACTTGTGATCTGATTTATATGTATATAATCTGCATGGAGAGCTTATTGCAGCTCATTATATGTTATTAAATGACTTTATTGATTGTTATGATGATAAATCATCATTCTTGCACTGACTTAACCATCGCAAGCCTAAAAGGCATGGCATAGTGAAATTAAAGCATGATTAGAAAACATGCATTATTAAAATTATAACAAAAATCTTAAATTATAGTGCATCAGATGAGATCCCATTACTTGTTCATTATTGTTTACATCTGTGTATGTCCTTTAATGCACTCTTGTTTATTTGATTTATATTGATTAATTAAAATATATTAAATTATAATAACTGTGTTGAGTTTCATTCGTAATCTATCCCAAATCTAATGCACCTATGAATTTGAAGCCATTTTTTATTTTTTTGTATCATTCTAACTAATAATCTGAAATTTAAAAAATAAATCTATGGTTTTAAATCAAGGCTAACTCATTTGCATAGTTATATAGATCTGACACTTTTCCATGTGATATTCTTTGATTATTCAAGCTTATAGTAAATGACTACTAAGTAGGATAATATAATAAGTGTGATGTTGTTGATGGTGTTAACCATTTTAGCCAAAGATTATAGGATCCTTTAGTTGTTATAAAACTGGGGTCTCTAAAATATATAAAAACTGATATAATGAGAGATCTATATAATTATACAAATGGAGTAACCTATAATTTAAACCTTAAGGATTTTTTATTTTAATTTTGTAATAAAGTAAGGGATGGCTGTTATATGCATAAGTTCATGAGATCTAGCTTTTAATCCTAGTCTTCAGTTGACTAAGGCAAAAGCCAATAACAGATCTGGAGATGAGAATTTTATAGCATTACATCATCTGTTGATCATTGATTATTCAAGCTTATTGTAGGTGGCTTCAGAGTAGGGCAAAGATAACAGTTATCGAAAGCATATAAGAGAATCATGTGGTGTTATCAGATATTCTTGTTTCTACATGCCTATTTTGTCTAGCTGGCTAAAAATAATATACAGTTTTTTTTTAATATTTTCAAGCAAATTAGATCAAATTAATGAAATGTTTTAATTTTAACAAAAATCAAACGATTAAATACTAAGGAGGTCATGTGATGTTTTAACAACATAAATAGCATTACAAATTTTACCTCATCCAAAATCTACACTTCAAATTTATTCCTCCAAGGCAATGGGGGTATTTGTAAATGATCAAATTAAATTATTAATTAATTATTGTAATAGCAAATAATTTTCCAATAATATTTTTTCTTAAATTTTAATTCTATTCATATGATGCAATGCAGTAATGGACTCAAGAGCTGAACATCTTTAGATCTAAATTCAACTTTTCTCCTTCTGATACTCAAACATCTGTATACCTTCTGAGCATCAAACTATTTTTAAATAGTAAATAATTTTATGGCTTTATATTTCTATCGTTTTGTTTTTATGCATTTGTGATAATGTTTACATAGTATTGCATTTTTCACGTCATTACCCTGATGTAATTAAACAGTGCCAAATAAGCTTAAAATAATCTCATAACCAAAGGTTATTTTCTCCATATTAATTGAAATAATTGTGTTAGTTGTTCTTGCAATCATGTGACATTCTATGAACTAATTGGTAGAGTGAGTAGGAACGATTCTGTCCAATTGACCAAACAGATTTTTTCCCCCAAAGCTTAGAACTGATTTCCTTTTGCTTAAACTACCATTCTCTTATGCTGCTGAACCATTCAGAAACTCCTTACTAATTAATCCATAATAAATGTTAAAAATATTAATACATTGATTTTAATTGATTTTAAAAAATTATAGTAAGGACAAGTACTATTTTTGTATTTTCTCATCTTAACCAGCTCAGGGGCGGCTGCCATTTTGAAGTTCTAATCAGTGATTTATCATCACTTTTTTTATTCTTTTTTTTTCTAACTATACAAAAAAATATACCACTATTATAAAAGAAATATCGTTTGACCTGTAAAATGAAAATAGAACATTTTGTTGTTGTTAATTTGTGATTTTTATAGTTTTATTAAGAACAAGATAAAATTTTATTAAAAATTATTGGAAAAATAACTTAATTTTAATGGCTTTAAGCATTTACTTTTATCATTATTAAAATTTGTAAAAATCTAAAAGTTCTTAGTTATAATTTTTTGGTAAAAGCCTGTTTTCTTTATCAATATTATTTCCATTTAATAAATCAATATTTTTTTTTATTATTTACCAAATATTACAAAATGATTTTTAAAAGAAGTAAATTTATAGCATAGCCGAAATTACTGATTCAGGAAAATTCTGTTTATTTTTAGAATTTATGATATACATGTAAGCTTGAGTTATGAATGGATACCAGATGTGTTATTATTTTTAGAATATTATATATATGCTGTCCTTATATTATTAGTTTTGGTTTTCTCTCTTCCAGATTTTTTTAATTCCACACAACATGAGAAAAAAGGAAAAAAAATTTAATGGTGTTGAGACTACATTCTCTTAATCCCTAACGTGTATATTGTTATTCTTTCACATAGTACACCATATATCGCAGTATATAATTCATTTTATATCTGTGCATAGATTCTTATAAAAACCAACTTATCAACTTCAATTTTAAAAATTGCTGAAATTTTAATGTTTAATCAAAGTGATTATTTCTTATTTTTTTTACGAAATTAGCAACAACGAAAACTTCTAGAATTCAATTGATCATTATATAATAATTGTTTGTCTGCATATTATAAGGTAAATTTTAAAAACAGTAATATTTACAAAATCAATTTTCTCTAGTTTCGTTTATCTATTTTTTTTCATGGAATTGATTAGTTCCGCTTTTGACTGGCTTTTTCTGGATATATCAGTATTGAATAATATTAATTTAAGTTAACCCCATCTTTCATTCTATCATTGTTCAGGTGTAGATCTTGTTATTATAATTATTGATTCATCCCTTATCAATAATAAACGTTTTGCATTGCATTCTGGGTTATTTTTTTGATGATCAAAGCATAATTATTCATCAGATTAATTAGATTTGTTTTCTGATTGCTATGCTAATATAAATATTAACTTTTATTTCTTATGAGCAAACAGATCTTTAAAACATGAAATAGCTTTTTTTAAAAAAAACTGTAAGTTTATAGTTATATTTAAAAAAAAAAAAAAACTCATTAGTCCTATATTTCCAAGATATCTTTTTCTTCTGTTTTCCATGCTATCTTTCTCCCCCTAAATTTATGAGTTCTCTTCCTTGTGGGTTCATGCTTGATACATATTAATTGGATTCAATACTATTCCATTATCTAAATATCCATATCATTAGTAATTGTTTAGACTAAATAAAATGCACAAAAATTATAAGTGCTGTATGACATGAAGTAAATATTTTTCTGAGATTTAAGAACTATAGTATAAATAACTGTATAAACTTCATTTACATATATGGACTATTTATATATGCATAATTGTATGAATCAATTGTGCTGATTTTTTTTTTCTTACATGTATGGTAGTTTATGATTGGTTTATTGAAATAAACAGCAGCGAACTCTGCTATTATAAATTTTATTGGAAGCGAATTTGAATCACTTCACTATTTAAATGCTATGCTTGCTGGTGTCATTTTCTATTGAAGCATTCGTACAAGAGCTTGGAAAATGAAGAAAAGCTATTTAACAGCTGAGGTGCTGCACTAAATTGACCAGTGTATAGAAATTAGGTATTTATCTCTCCAATTCTATTTCATATTATTTGAAGCAGTTTAAGTGTTTTTTTTATACAGGAAGGAGCACACTTTTTCAAGATAAGGACTACTTGTAATTTTTTCCAAGTGTTACAATCCACTCCTTAAATATTACATGCAAGAAAGTGGTATTCTTGTATGACATATTTAACACACATTATGCATTCATCATTGCGGAAGAAAACTATTCTTCTCATTCTGTATTAAAGTTGTATGTCTTTCTTTTTTTATAATAATAATTTCAGACATACCTCTCTTATAAAATATAATAAATTTTTCATGACAAATTAATTAAATATATGAACATGCTACAATTAAAAAACACAGTTATTGACTTCATGATTAACTGAACATAATCCATACTTCCAATTGCATCTTTGCATTGTGCAGAAGATAAATGGAGGAGGTATCATAGTGCATTTTGAATCCAGGTGATAATGTCATTTGACCCATTCATCAGCGTCTGCCTTCATGCAACCACCTCAGTTGTGGAAGTCTCATTCTTGCCTATAATGACCATATATGTGCAAAAATGTAATTAAACATAGATATTTGCTCTAGCATAATGTAACATCAATTAACATCTTGGTTGTCCACCAGTTGACAATAATCGATATCTTATACACTTTTGCTGTGATACAATAACTGCAATAAGTGGAAGATTTCAGGTATACTTGTTTTGATTTTTATTCCATTATCTAGAAAACTTTAATTTTTAAAGTAATTTGTTTAATTAAAAAAAATTAGAGATGTGGTCCTATTACCTTTACATAAAAACATATGTATTAATCACAAAAGAGAATATGTCCGTAGTTGTGTTAAAATACTGTGGGAAGAGCAAAATGGTCGAAAACGATAAGTCAAAAAGGCGTGGTTTTTAATTAAATTAATACTGCTTATTAAAATAAATACCTTCATTTATTTAAATGCAATTCAAAATATATTTACTCAAATACAAATGTCATTCTTCTCCTACTAAACTCTAGTTGCACTTTTATGTAGAAGAAAATTTCTATAACATTTTATATACTTACATGCAATTTTAAACATAATATAGAATATGCTAATAATAACAACAATAAATTACATTTCAATAGTATATTAATTAAATAATAAAAATATTGATTAGTCAAGCGTCGGTGGTCGAGAGGTCAGCATAGCTGCCTTACAAGCAGTTGTCCCGGGTTAGCGGGTTCGCTTCCCAGCCAATGCTATGACACATGAAAAAAGAAATATTGATTATATAACATTTGACACTGATATATATTTTTCTATATACTAATCCCCCCCTCTCTTCTTCAATATATTTTTTAATTTGGTTTTTATTTCCCTATAATGTTACAAGCTTCTTAATTCAATAGGTACATTTTTAAATAATTTAGAAACATAATGATTTCTTACTCTAGTTCCATATTTATTACAATATTTTGAATCTATGTATTTATCTGTTTTTCTTAAAAATATTTCAAATTGTTTTATATAAATGAAATTACTGTCAAAAATTTTTTTCTCTATAATTATATAATCAAGAAGTTGATCTGATTAATAAAATATTATTTTTGTATCCACTTTTTTCATGTTTGATATAATTTTCTTCTTAATCTATTGATATTAGAAAAGCTTGCAAAACCATAAATCGTTATTCCATATCTCAATAAAGAGTCACATAAAGCTTTGTATACAACAATAAGAATATTTAAAGAAAAAATTACTTCGATTTTGTACTTAGTTATAAACTATTTTAATTTATTAATTAGTAGTTTCCAAGACGTTTTTTCATCTATCATCATTCCAAGATATCTATTTTACTTATTCTACTATTATGCATTTATTACATATTATATTATTGTCATATAAACACTCATGTGAATGCAGATGTATATCAATATTTTTATATGAATATGTAATCAACTAAACAAATAATATTCAAATCAGTAAATAATGGGTTTTTTTCAGCAGAATAATTATGAGTATGACGTGAAAACATTGAAAATATATTTGGTGCTATTAATTTAATAAACATACTTAAACTCTGATTTAGTATTCCTTTTAGTATACATATAATTTAATATATCAAGCACAGAGTTCTTCTTTTCAAAATAGTTAATAAATATCCAAAATAGAAATAAAACAAACTAACTCCTTTTTAAAACTTGTTTTTTATATGTCTATAATCATGAAAAAAAAAATCCAATGTTTCGACTATTTTATATAGTCTTTTTCAAGGCACACTAAAATAAAATATATGTATAACAAATAACACATATTCCATAAAAATAAATAAATAAATAAAAAATCACAAAATATATTCATAACCAAAAATTTACCTTATCTCGCTCCACTTTCCTATTACCAATAAACACAACTCAAAGAGAAACAATTTCCTTTTATTAAAAAAAAAAAAATCTATATATATCCTTCCCGGGCGGTTGTTTTTGTGGGGGGGGGGGGAGAAAAAAAAAAAAAAAAAAAAAAAAGGGGATTAAAACATTTAATTAAAAACCTATTATTTTCTTTTCTGTTTATCTATTAACATCCTATTTAATTCTGGTTTTATTTCATTAATGTATACACTTTCTTTTATCATCCTTTTATTATATGACTTAATACATTCCAAAGGCTTTATTTCAAAATCCCCATGCTTAAATTTATTATAATGAAAGGATAATAAAAGAAAGTGTATACATTAATGAAATAAAACCAGAATTAAATAGGATGTTAATAGATAAACAGAAAAGAAAATAATAGGTTTGTAATTAAATGTTTTAAATGATATATATATAGATTTTTTTTTTTAATAAAAGGAAATTGTTTCTCTTTAAGTTGTGTTTATTGGTAATAGGAAAGTGGAGTGAGATAAGGTAAATTTTTGGTTATGAATATATTTTGTAATTTTTTATTTATTTATTTATTTTTATGTAATATGTGTTATTTCTTATATATATATATTATTTTATTTTAGTGCGCCTTGAAAAAGACTATATAAAATAGTCAAAACGTTGGATTTTTTTTTTTTCATGATTATAGTCATGTAAACAAGTTTTAAAAAGGAGTTAGTTTGTTTTATTTCTATTTTAGTATACATAGTTAAATTGATTATTAAATGTAAATCACATGACCTCAGCCAATGATTAAAATACATCAATAGAATATCTTCAATCTGTTGTGAAAGCAGCACTCAGATAATGAATGGATTTCCATTCATTATCTGAATGTTGCCTTGACAACAGATATTGAAAACATTCTATTGGTGTGTTTTAAGCATGGAATCGTGATTTTCTATATAGACGCAGTGCATATTACTAGCTGAAAATTAAATATAAAATGTCAAATGACTTCCCCAAATATTGTGTTTTTTCCAGAAATGCTATCTTGTGAATAAAGATAAGGTCTGAATTTTAAACAGTATGACCTCTTACCTCTTATCGTTTGCTGCAATGTTCTTAAGTATATTGAAATACCAACTTATTCAAATAATGTGTTATTTAAATTAGCAATGATCTTAAATTATTTAGAAATGTTTGTTTAAAGACTAATATAATAGTCAGTTTATACTTAGTAAATTCTCAAGCATAATTAAATAAGAAATAGAACCAGTGCCTATTGCTAACTGAAAATTCAAATATAAAATATTATTTACCCTCCCAAATGCTATATTTTCCAAACAATGACTTTCAGACTTTTATATTTCTTCGCAAAATGTTTCAGAGGGTGGTTGATATTTTATATTTGAATTTTTAGCTAACGATATGCATGGGTTCTAAGATGTGATATGTTGGACTATTTTCATCATTTATGAGTTAATGTTGAATGTACAGAAAATTTTAAACTTTATTTAGTATTTAGAGTGTTTGCCTTAAAATTCGATATTCAAGAATCTAAACTTCTAAGCAAATATTGTCACTGTGCATATAGGCCAGCAATATCTGAGGAAGAATGGAGAATAATACTACTCGAAACATTGCGTAATTACTAACCTGTATTGTCTATTTGTGTGTTATTACTAACAAGTTGTTTGTATTTGGAAAGTTTAAATAAAGTTTAAAATTTTCTGTACATTCAACATTAACTCATAAATGATGGAAATAGTCCAACATATTACATCTTATAATATACCATCATTACAAACCTTTAGACAAGCACTGGTTCTATTTCTTAAATTATGTTTGGGAGGTGGTAAAGTATAAAATTACTAATGTAATGTGTTCTTTAATCAAAATTACTCGAAATTCACAACTCAGCCAGACTAGTCAAGAAAATAAAATCTAAAACACTACCAATGGTTTCATTGCTACAAGCAGACTTCTCAAGTGTAAATAACTACAAAATAACAGCATATTTAAACTACACACCCACAATTCCACTTACTTCCCATCCACCCTTAATATTAAAAGAAATTAAATTGTGGATAATGTTTAGTTTAAATATGTTGTTATTTTGCAGTTCTTTATACTTGAGAAGTCTGCTTGTAGCAGTGAAACCATTGGTAGTGTTTTAGATTTTATTTTCTTGGCTAGTCTGATTGAGTTATGAATTTGGTATAATTTTGATTATTTATTGACTAAATTTAGTTTTATGCTTTTAATGTTTATAGTCTTTCTTTGTATATGTAAATTAAACATTTGTGTATGAGCAATTTAAAATCATTGTTAATTTAAATTTCATGCTCCTTGTTTGAATAGATCTCTATTTTAATGTATTTAGCAACATTGCAGCATATAATTAAGAGATTAACTTTTGACAGGGCTGTTTGAAATTCAGACTATATTTACTTACAACATGCCATTGCTGAAAAAAATATAGCATTTGGGAGTTATGTAAATTAAACATGTTTGCTTATGAGAATTTAAACTTGTTTCTAATTTAATGTTCTAGCTTCTTCTTTGAATAGATCTGTATTTAATTATACTTAACAACATTGCAGCATATGATCAAGAGATTATCTTTTGATCTTGCTGTTTGGGAGCAGTATTTTTTTAACAGTGAAGACAATATTTGAGAGAGAAAAGAAGATAATATTTAACTGATTTAAACTTGGCTAAACAGACTTTTAATAAAACTAATAATAATTAAATTCTAAATTGTAGGGAATGCTTCAGAATCATAAATTTTGTCTCATCTGTTGCTTTTGCAATTTCTTAATTATTTTATTATCTATCAGATTCCTTTTTTAAAAATATTAATATAAACAAAGACTTGTTATATCTATTATGTCATCACTTAGAGTTCAGTTATTGATTTTCAATTTTAAGTATTTACCTAACTCTTCCTTCTTTACCAGAAACTACTTTTTTATGCAATTCTGTTTTATCTTTCCAGATTGTTTTGCTCTATTATATATATATATATATATATATATAATTAAGGGCAAAAAATCTGTCTCCCTCAATACTCTGCATGTTTATCAAGAATGAAAAATAGAATGGGCCAGCTATTATTTAAACTTTTGATGTTTATAAGCTACCCTAGCTAACATTAATTGAAATTTAGAATGAAATCAATATACCAGTCAGAGAAAAACATAGCATTAGATGAAAATAGGATTAATAATTATTAAACTAGTCTAATGTTCTAGCTCCTCACTGAAGAGAGCCATAGCTCAAAACCGATCTGGGGATGGGGACAATCATTAAAAAATCATTATTAAATTAAGAATCAATCAGAGAAGAATGTAAATAGAAGCTAAATTTTAATAATCTTTTATTAATAAAGCAGAAGTTAATAATTGTATTCATGAAGTTAACCTAACTTAATGTTTATGTAATTAAGGGAAGCAGGTAAATTTATAAACATCAAATACATAAAGAATAACTGATCCATTTTATTCTTGATTCTTGCTAAACATGCAAAAATTACTATATTATATTCACAATCTGTGAAAGGCTAATTTGTTCCCTATTACTTATACATTTTACTATGATAAATCAATACTAGTATATTATAAATACTGAACTTTATGATGTAATTAAAGGGGTGGAACACAGACTTTTAAGCTTTCTTCTGCTATCCTTTCCATCGTCAGATTTTCAATGGTATGGATGGTTGAAGAGTTGGAGTGTGAAGACGATTGAAGTCTGTCCATTAAAATTAGAAGATTTGCTATTTTTCATATAAACTGATTTGTTATTTTAATATAAACTGAACACTGATTATGTATGTGTGTGGGATGTGATGATCTGGACCAACTGATGAGTGCTGGTTCAGCACGAAATACATATATTGGAGATCATTTATCTTATTCACATGTGTTGTCATTTGTATTGGTTATATAAGATGGAAAGGATAGCTGAAGAACGCGTAAAAGCCTGTGTTTAAATCCCCTTTACTTACGTTTTGCTATGATAATTTTATGTTTACTATGTACATATTAAATAAAATCTATTTTTGGTATAACTCCCCTAGTTTTTTATATTCTCTCTTTAATTACTATTGGGTTTCTTTTACATATTTTTAATCATATTACGATGCAGAATGTTGAAAAGATTTTTATATGAAAATTATATTAGTTAAACAAAGTCTAAATCCTAGATTATGCATTTTAATTTTAAAATATTTTAATTTCTAAATAATTGATCTGGACTGAAAAGACTGATATTTATTTACAGTGAAGAAAAAAATAAAACTTTGAGACGTTTCTGAGACGTGACAGTTGGAAAGAGTTGTGTTGAAAAGATTAAAAACACACAAGACTGAAAAAAAGCCCACCAATGACGAAATTTGTTTAAAAGATGTAAAAGTGAATTAATCAGATATTATTATCTTTTTAAGGGGAAATATGATTTTAAAAAAAGAAGTGTGATGAAAGAAGAAAACGAATGTTAAGGCTTTTAATTATGTGTTATTTATTTAAAAGTGGAAATATTGAGAGAGTTATCGAAAAGCAAAAAAAAAGTAAAAACTAATTAAAATGTAAGCAACCGCTGTGTCTAAAATAATTTATATATTTAAAAATAGAATCATAAATCTTTTTAATTAATTGTGTACTTTTGATATTAGTTTTAGCTTCAATTTATTTTATATAATTTCAGAATAAATTAGATAAAATTAAAACCTTACATTTTATACCGGTTGTCCAATATTTTTTAATTATTTGTGGCAATTCTAACATATATCTCACTTATAATTAAAGAAATGCTGAAATTGGTGCAATGATTTGAAAATTTACCTGCATATATATATATATATTGTTAAAAGGAAGTTGCCTTGACAACAGTTTGAAATTGTTTATTGATATTGGGATTGTCTAAGTGTTGACTGGCTTTTAGTGATATATATTTATATATGTTATTGGGAAAAAATTGTATACAATTAGATCATGATATCAAAAATCAGGCAAAAATTGTCTCTATATCATTTAAGGTTATTTAGTTGTAATTGTCATGTTTGCGGTATCCACTGGGAGCCACCATTTACACACCAATTTTGGTTGTGTTGTATTTGAGTGAAATAGAAAGAGCAATAGAAAGATTAGGAAGAGGGATAGAGATACCGTTAATAGGTGGTAAGGAGTATATATTTTGTCAGGTCTTTTTTTTTTTGCAAATGATATATTTGTGTGTGCAGAAAGAAGAGAAGATATGGAAGTTATGCTGAGGACATGTGCATGGGTGGATAAAGAGATGGGAATTAAATTTAGTGAAGAAAAATCAAATATAATGATAGTTAATACTGGGGAAAGAGAAGATGTAGAATTTTTATTGGGAGATATTAAGTTAAGTGTGGTAGATATAGTTATTTGGGTATTATTTTAAGTAATCAGAAAAATTATTTGGATGAATAGGAGAAAAAATTGTTAAATGAAGCAAAGAAAAGAAAGGGATTGATAAAGAAATTAACAGTTTTCATATAATAAATATGATGTAGCTAGAATTATATGGAAGGGAGTTGCAGTAGCAGGATTAACATATGGTAATGATGCATTATGTGTTAGTAAAGAGGTATTAGATTACTTAGAAAAAGTTCAAAGGGAAGTAGAAAGACATGAATTGGATGCAGATGTATGGACAGCAAGGGAGGCAATTCAAGAAGAAATGGGATGGTCAAGTTTTCATATGAGAGATGCAAAAAGTAAAATGAAAATGTTTGGGTAGTTTGCAATTTATGGATAATAAAAAAAAGCCAAAATAGTTTTTAATTGGGTTATGAGTAAAGGGCAGGCAACAAGATGAGTGAGAAAGGTAATGTGATATGCAAAAGATTTGGATAAAGAATTTATATCAGTATATTTGTATAAAAGATGGGATGATTGTGTTAGGAGGATTGTTGAGTGTTATAGTGGTAAGGAATGGGATAAAAGAATAGATTTATTAATAAAGAATAGGGAGTTAAAGAGATGGAGAACTAGTATGGAGAGTAAAAAGAGTTTAAATATATATATATAGAAATAAACAGAATATTAGGTGCGAGTTAATATATGATAATAGTAAGGAAAATAGTTTATTGTTTAACGCTCGAAGGGGATCTTCAGCAACAAGAGAATATATACATGTAAATGGAAAAATATGGGTGATTTAGTCTGCAAATTGTGTAAGGAAGGTATAGAAAATATTAGGCATCTATTGATTGAATGTAAATGCTTGAAAGCAGAAAGAGTACAAATAATGAAGGTATGGGAGAATAAATATGAACAAAGTGATTATACAAAAAGTGGGTTAAGGGTTTTTATGCTGGGTTTGGGAAAAGATAAGAGGGATTTAGATATAAAGCCCATAAAGTTGACAAAGTTTTTGTTGTGGAAATGGGATAGAGCAGATTATGGGAATGCTTAGGGTGGGGAATGGAAGAGGAAGGTAAAGTGGCAACAGGTTTCTTTGGGCATAGTTGCTGAGAGATTCCTGACTCTGTTTAAGGAGAAGTCACGGTACATCACATCACATAGATAAGAATTAGCTAATCATTAAGTTTTATTTCTTTAGAAAACAAACTTAAAAATAATATATTTAGTAAACAATCACTGAAAAACAAATATTCTTTTTGAGTTGATGAAAGTAAATATTCTGTGAGAATTTTTATTGGTGATGATATCTGCTGTGAAGTAAAACAAAAAACAACTTGCTAATAATACATTTAGAAAAGAAACCTGAAAGTGACATTTTAGCAAATAAATAATGATTGAAAAACAAATTGTTCAAATAGTAACAACTTAAGACATGCTTTCGTAATATAAAATATATCTCAAATCAAGATCTTCTTTCTGATTATTTAATGAAGAAACCCTTGAATTAATAATAGAATTACATCATAGTAAAGGTAATTTAAAGTGATTGTTTAATACCTTCAGCTCTCATTTCCAAATAATTAAGATTTCCCATACTTAAACTTTTGGGTTGAAAGGATAGATGGATTCATTCTATCTTTTCACAAAGACTTTATCTTGTGTTTGGAAAGTGAGAGTATTCATTTATAGTTAAAATCCACAAAGCGCATGTGTCAAAAACATTGCGCTATATAAAATAAAATAAATATCATAAGAAATAGATTTATTGAGGGGGGGGGCCTTAATCATCCTATAAAAAAAACTTGATTTGATCTTTCTAGACTTTTTCAACAATTTTTTATATGTCTACTTGTAATCACTATGCATTATATGCTTTAAAAATGACATTTAAAAGTCTCTGCCCTATATCACAGAATCGCAACTGTTCAATCTATGATACATAGCTAGACTGGAAGGATTTAGTAAAGTCATTAAAGAATCAATGTTTTGATTGGACACTCTACAGATTTCATTATGATGTTTGTGAATTTTTAACCAGTTGAAAAAATTCAGACATTAAATGCATAAAAAGAATTCAGATATTTACTTGAACTGCTTTACTGGTTATATATTTGCTACTATCTTCCCAGCCAAAATTATAACCAATCTCTAATGATTAATTCAGAATATAAGACTATTTTAAAGTGTACCACAACTCAAATGCTGTTTAAATTATTATATAATAGAGTAATCATTTCATTTTTGTTTTGCCACATATATATATATATATATCACCCATGAGAACACATTAAAATTTTTGTTTTGCCACATATATATATATATATATCACCCATGAGAACACATTAAAATAATTTGTTTTTCATTTTTTGAAAACTGGAATCGTACGGTCCAAAATGCTGATTGGCTATGAAAAATAGCTGCAGCCACGTGAGTGGATCTCTTTCAAATGAACAAATTTGAATGTATGAATCAGAAGAAAAATTGTCTAATATTAAATAAAACATTATTAATGGTAGAAGATATGACGAAGATATTGTTTATTTTAAAAAAATAACTTGCACATTGCTGCAACAGCCCAAATGTTAGCATTAATGTGTAAAAAGGAAAAAATAAATAAATATTAAGTAATATTATTTAGATTGATACCACAGAGTGTTAATATTGATTATTCAATTTAATGAAAGAACAAATTCTCCTTGTGATAAAAGATATTTCATATAAACAAACAGAATGGTTTTTGAGCAGATCAGATATTTAAAAAAACTTTGGTGAAGATTTTAATATTAGAAGTAGCCAACATTTGAAAAATGAAAATGCTGTAAGTGAATTTGATTGTGATGGCTGAAATGAAAAGAAAATGAGTATGATATTTTATGTATTTTTTAGAATGTAATGGGCTTAACAAATTTAATACATGAAGAAAAATGTAAATAATATATTTAATTCGTTTGGACAACTATCATGATATCTGATTGGCTGTCAGATAAGTATTATAATGAGCACTAGAGATTTTACAATATCTCAATTTATTTCAGAAGAAAAATGGTATTAAATACTGCGAGAAATTTTAATTACAACTTTTGAATCATGTTTAAAGTTAATAGATGTTGAAGATTTCAATTGCTTGCACAATTTGAATAAAAAGTTAACAATCTATGTATATAGATATCAGAAAATATATATGTATAAGAAAGTTAAAAGGACCCATTTAAAAGAAATTAATATCTGGAATTCTGTAAAATGGTACAAAAAAGAGTTAGTGATGTTATAGAAAAAAATTAACTATGAAATGGCAAGGAAATAATAGAAATGAATAAAAGTCTCCTATAAATATCAGTTTGCTTTTGGAATGAACATTATTCTCATGATAAGAAGAAAAGATGAAAAAAATACTAAAAAGGAAAATGGCATCATAAAATGAATTGGAAAAATTCTAGAATAAAATATGTACTAATAAAGAATAGGAAAATAAAGTAGATTAGATATTCAATTAAATATATAAAGGATAGAGAAGTTCCTGAAAATTGATAAATTGTAATATATTTTGATTTCTTTAAATATATTTTTACATAAACTTGACATGGTAATGAAAGCAATCATAATTCATCTTGATGTCAGGAATCCATTTTAATCACTTGAATGTACAAACCTTAATTTAAAAAGGCTTTGAGTAATTTTAATGCTTATTAATGGCAAAATTTTTAATTTTAAATTAAAGTTCCTAATAATAAGCAGCTAATAGTGATCAAAAAAGATTTTACAAAAACAATACATAGACAAAAATAAACTTCCACATGTTTACGCTTAATTTGTTGCCTTTTTATTTTTTTAATAAATTAGTAAATATTTTTTTAATAAGTATGTGATGTTTACATTTATATTTTATTTGAATACAGTAATTTTTAGCAGAAAATTATTGATCTGAAAATTTATTGAGATTAAATAAGGAATTTCTACCTTTAATAACTTTCTTGTTGTTTTTTTTTTTTGTAATTAAGAAGTGAATTTTAATATTTCAAAGAATATATTCATTACTTGAATTTAAGCATTGACAAAATTTTTCAGATAATTTTTTTTTTTCTGTTGAATTCATTTTTTTAAACTGAAAGCTTAAACAGTCTTTTATTTTGACAGGTTTTTTTTAATCTTTTTTTTTTTTTTTGCAAAGCTGATATTTTATTTTTAGACTAATTTTTAAAAGTATGCTCTTAATGTAATTTGTGTGAAATGTAAAGATAAAATAGTGAATAAGTTTTTTTTTGTTTAAAAAACATAACTAAAGAAAAAAACAAAAAATATATTAAGGCCTATAAGTGTATCAAAAAAAGACACTTAAAGCATTAGTATAAGTAGTTAAAGACATAATAAATAAACAGCAAAATTACAAATGTATTATTTCTATACTAGATATATACTAATGTTATTATATATCACATTATTTCATATTCACATATTAAAAAAAGATTTAGAAAAAATCAATAAGAATGCCTTGGCTGGCATTTTGCAGTGGGTTTATCATTTATGAAAAATATTTTGGCTTTGTAAATATTTCTGCTGTAATTAATTTTAAAACATCATGACATAGACCCAGGATATTGTCAACTTCTGAAGAATATTAATCACAATACAGGACCAGTGATTAACTCATGGTGGTTGGTAGCATGAAGATTAACACTTGCAAAGTGATTTAGTAGGATATTTCCAATAAAAATATTCCAATATTTGAACAATCATTTTTATGGTTCTTCTTTAAAAGACTTATTTTATTGGAATCAAAATTCGTTATCAGTTGTCTGACATTTCAACCTTTACATGTGGTCTATCTCAAGGATTTCTGAGCTAAAAAATGCATGATTTTTTTTACAATTTCAATGCATGTATACATTAATGTTTTCCTGAAAGTTTGTGATGATGGTATTTTAGTTGTATTTTTATATTGGACTATTTCCATCATCTAATATGAGTATTAAATGTCTTTAGAAAAATTTAACTTTATTTAAATATTCCAAATACATTCAGCTGTTAGTAATAGCACACCAAACAGGTTGTGGTTTAAAGTTGAATAACATTGTAATAACAAGTTTTGATTCATATCAGATAAGTTTTAAAAGTGCAAACATGAAAATCTTCATGGAATTTATTACAATATATATTTTAAATATGTTGTGGATCAAATTTTGGAAAGGAATGAAAAGAATGTTAATTTATACATTAGAGATATTTCTGTTAAGGTATTTTTGTACCTTCAAAAATTTTATACTCCAGTTTTAAGGGAAGTATTTTGCAATAACATGAAAGATGGAAATCAATTATAGAATTAATCTTGAGTGAAATGCTTTTGATGTAAATAACTTAATATTTAAAAGAAATAATCCCATGAATTTAAAATGGAAGGCTTTTTTTTTAAATGTTTTCCACCAGTGCATAATTAAGGGTCTGAAAGATTTATAATAGAAAAGCAGTAATCATATAATGAAGTGTGAAAAGATGTATGATAAAATCAATAAAGAGAAAATGAAAGTGAAATACATATGTGAGATGATTAACAAATATCAATTGCATTATTAAAGACTGCAATAATGTTGGATAGATAATATTCTCAGCAAATTGATAAGATAATTAATAGAGTTTTAAATTGGATTCCATGCTATACTAAAAACAAATATAGAAAAGGACACATTAAATCAATGGATAAGACTGCTTAATACAGTGATATAATGAAAACAAATTGATATATTTTCATATAGATTAAATTGTGTTAGATAAGGATTGTTATTGTATAGAAAACAATTGACGTTTGCGTGATTTTATAATATGTTTTTATTATAAACTTATACTAAACTGTTTTATGGCAAATTTTATTTTGTTACAGAATGGTACTAGTATTTAATGTTGTCAAGGATGTGGTGTCTCAGATGGCATTCGAATTATCTGTATATCAGTTTCACTATTGTAATCTTGTGGTAGATACTTCCAAATCATCAGTAAATATTATATATCTTTATTAATACATCACATAAGTTATTAGTGAAATATAAAGTTCTATATTTAAAAGATTAAATATGAGAACTTTTTTTTTTTCAAAATGTTGGCACTTGTTAACATTTTATTTGTCAAGCAGTAATGATTATGAGATTATTTTTTCCTTTTTATGTTAATTTCAATCACCTAGAAGCTGTTTGTGTTAAATCAATAAATGTAAAATATATTTATTTTTATAATTATATTAATGCAAATGGAAACAAAAAAAGTTACTCTTAAAATTCCATAAAAAGTAAGCCTTGGTTTTTTTTTTTCTTAAATAAATTTTTAACTTTTACAATTTTTTTTATTTTCATAATATTAAAATTTAATTTTAGTAATAAAGTTGTTAGAAAATTGTTGCATTTGGTCAAAAATATTTATATTGAAGGTCATATATATGAAAAATAAATTCTGCAAGTTAAGTCTCATTTTAATTTTTGAGTTTGGCTATGTAAGGGTTAAAAATTTACATTTTTAGAATCATCATATATATTCGCATTGAAAGCTTTTAAACATTATATTTCTGTGTGTTTATATATCTGTTAAATTTGCAAGTGTTTGGATATATATATGTACACATGTACGTAGTAAATGTTAATTAGTTTATTCCTTAAACTTACTGTATAAAAATTTGCATTTTTAAATTAGACTTTCCACAACATATATACTTAGTCCTAAATTTTATACTTTTATTAAAAACAATCTAGCATTTACTTCATTCTATTTTTTTACTACTCTAAAATTATTGAACACAATATATACCCCCCCCCCCACTCCAGTATTTGATAAGAGTATAAATATATTGAAACTTTATAACAAAGTGTGCTGTAAAATTCTATTATCTTTGTTTATTCTTGGTATTTTTTATTGAAAAAAATTTTCGTTAATAAAGTTTATTTAATTTTGAATTTTAACAATTTTATTTAGTTAGAAAAGGAAAGCAAGAAAAACAATCGGAGATTATTTTTAACAATATAATCCTTAAGCAGCTACTTCCGTGAAAGATATTAATTTTTATTATTATATAATAAAAGTTAAAAATATACATTACTTATTTGTAATTTATTCAACAAACTGTGAAATACGTTAAAGTATTTATTTAAAAAGGATAGGTTGATATTTAAAAATGAAAATAATTTCATTTAACATTGATTTTTTTCTTGAAATGAATTATTTGACATTTAGTTTATCTACTGCCTATAATATTGAAATTTCTAATATTAAAGTGAGAAATTTTACTATGATTTAATTCCTATGTCAATAATGTAATCGAGATACTAGAATTGGTATGATTTTTTTTTAAAAAAAAAAAAAAACGGGGCAAATGTTTTGATTATGTAATGAAAGTTGAGAAAATGGATGTTATTTGCTCCTTACTAATTTACATATTCGGATGTAAATAATATATTTACACGAGTGTGTAAATGAATAAATAGCTAATCATTCGTATCAATGCATAGAGAAAATTAACAACCATTTTGTTACTATACAGGATTTCCTTCCAGAATAGGGATCTCATCAAGTGACCCTGGGAATTAATATCATTCATCAGCATGGTTGTAATGTATATACTTTAATATGCATTTTCCCCAGAATTGTTATTGTTTTCTATTCTCTTAATTTGATGGATGCATTTTTAATTTTAGTAAATGCATGTAATAACCATTTATAATAGTAATTAGTTTCATTGGGTGCAATTTCTCCTATAGTTTGAAGGGGATAAAATGGATTATTTTCATTTAATGACTAGTAATATTTACTGAGGCTATAACTTCGAGGATATGCATGTAAAATGCGATAGTAGGGATCTCTACAGGTGTTTAACCACAAGCTTACGCTATGGAAGAAAAGAGGGGAATGACTAGATAAATGTGATTAGTCTTGCTAGATAATTATCAATTTTATTGTCATCCATCCACAACATCTTTTTTGTCCTAAAAGTAAAAGATGGATCACTTTTACTTCAAGGAGTTATATGGATTTAGACCCAGACATATTTTTACAGACGTGTTTTTATATATTCACATTTTTAAAAAGATTTAAGTTTGTTATTTTCCTCTTGAATAGAATAATGTATTTAAATATGGAAAGTCACTGTGATGATATGTGAGAAGGGGTGGAAATGATGTTAATCTCCATGATTATTTGATGAGGTCCCAGATTCAGGATAAAATACTATATATTAAAAAGGGATTATTTTCTTATGCATAGATATAGGCTACTAGTTATTTAATCATGCTTATATTAATTATAATTATTATATAAAATGTAGGTTATATTTATATAAATATTAGCAGAGGGGATAACGTTTTTTTGTTTTTTTTTTCAAAAGCAGCAAAAACCATAAAAGAGTTCCCAGATATAGTCTGCCCACTTTAAAAATAATCTTTTTTTTAATAGAATATTTGATAATCCATTATATGGATAGTTGATTTAATGCTCCTCCTCTTCATCATCTTTTATTCCATTACTATATGGATCTTTCATGCTATCATGATAAGCCTAAACTCTGATTAAATGTAAATAAAACCATTAATTTTACTTGGAATTGTATGTTAAACTATTGAAATCTTAGAAAAAATTTTCGTCACAATGATGCCATCTAGTACAAGCTCTCATAATTAGTAGATGTTAGAATAGGTGTTCATGTGATGTTGAATTATTACTATTATCTAGTATTAATTGTTCAATGTTTTTAGGAAAATTCAACGTTTATTTAAACTTTTCAAATATATACATTCAGCTATTAGTAATAAAATAGTATATAATACAGTTCAAGGGATATTTTTACTTTTTGTGTCTGGCTTGACTATTAGCAGAACTGTCATGGAAATAGAACCAGGGATCTTTAAAATCATGATTACTGGATTTAAGTAATCTTATAACCAAGTAATCTATTCTAATTTACCATATATGGTTTTGTTTATATATCTAACTCATTTGACAAGATTGCTGTAAAATGCCTGCATAATGGGAGTATACAGTCTGAAGTTTTACCTTAGTGGATAATTGTAATATGATGCAATTGAAATGAACTATGCTCTGATAAATCCTCTCCCTAAAAAAAACTAAAAATATTTCTGCAACCCTATGAGTATTCACTCTTCCACAAGATGTTAAAAGTGGATAGTAACCAATCTCTATTTTACATAGGAGTGATGTGATAGAGAAATATCAAAATATCATCAGGGGCGTGGAAATTCCGGTGTTTAATTATTAACTTCATTAATAACATTTTTGTGAAATGTATCATGGAGTTGAGATGAGACTTGCACTGATATTAACTATAAAAAAAGTTCAAATTACAGTGCTATGAATATTCCCTCATCTATAATATAATTTAAAATGAATAGAAATTAACCCTATTTTGTGTGAGACTGGAGTAATGAAGTTTGAGTTGTCAACAGGACTATGAATATTCAAGTTGTTCAGTGCATCTGGTTCAACAGGACAGAACTCTCCATACAGTCATGCTGTCTACTACAAGCCATAGTAATCAATGGATGCAAGAAAGTTTATAAAATCCTTATCTAGTGTCTACTCATTCAATATCTCCAGACTAGTTTTTAGCCTCTGTCTTCATCAATGAGGAACTTTGGATCTGAGAGCACTGCAGTTAGTTCTTAGGATCTACTGTATGTGTATGCATAGGAAATGGTGTTCACATGTTGTTTAATGATTTAATCCATCTGGTTGACTTGATAAATAATGATTTTTTTGTGAAAAGTTTGATAGTGAGAAAAGGTGCTTTCAATTTCTACATTAGTGGATAGTTGCAATGTGGTGGATGTGTGGAAGCACTAATAAAAACTAAATAAAAACTGGAATATTTCTGCAATGTAGAGAGTATTCATCTTTCTATAAAGTATTATAAGTGGATGGAAACTAGCCCCTTTTTGTGTGAGATTGGTGTAAGGGAGTATCAAATTGTTCACATGCTTGATATTCCTATTTCACTTAATTAGTAAAAGTTGTTTTCAGAATGCATGTATAGTAAGAGAGAATAGTCTTAGTTTCTGCATTTGTAATATGTTGGAGTTCAAATGAGGGGTGCAATGATAGTAACCCAAAAAATATATGATCATATTTAAGATATTTTCATATTGGTGCACATTTTATTATTATAGCAATTAAAAACAATGAACGATGTCAATATTTTATTCTCTCTCATTATCTCCTTTTGTTTCATATTATTTCTTTAAAATACGGGTTATCTCTTCACTTAGCAAATACTTTGGTATAATAAGATTTACAGATTAAATGTAGCATTGGTTATAAATTAAGTTATCTGATTAGAATAAAGTACTCAATTTACTAAATATATTTTTATCCCAGTTAGTGAGGACAATTGGTTTCTCAAAATATCTCCTAAATCATAAATCTCACATAACAAAAAACAAGCACTTATAATGAACCATATGCTATAAAATGTAATTTGTTGGCTTAAATTCAATATATATATATATAAAAGAAAAACGTTTTATAAAATGTAATTTGTTGGCTTAAATTCAATATATATATATATAAAAGAAAAACGTTTAAAAAAAAATTAAGCTTGAAATTGAAAAAAAAAAAGATAGTTGATGAATAAAAATTTTATTGAGCATATTACTAAACTATGGATAAATGTACTACCTAAACAATTTCTCCATAGCTGTCTGATACTCCACTGCTTTGTTTCTTGTATAGCTGAGAATGATCCTTTAGTATATCTAACCCAGGGGTCCCCAACCCTATGCCCGCAGGCACCATGACCATTTTACATGTGCCCGCCGCTATCCGAACAGGATAAAAAATTATTTATCTGATACAAATAAATTTAATTTTTAAAATTTCTTATAAATTATTGTATTATATTGTAATCAAAGTGTAGGGCATACTATATTTTTACAGCGTAAAATTATAAACATTAATTATATGTTAAAATTATAGTTTTGAAATAAATATTTTTTTGTACATTGTGTATTATTAACAATATTCAACTATAAATTTACATTGAAAAAATAAATGGTGCCCGCTACCTGGTTGAAAAAATAAATGGTGACCGCCACCTGTCCGGTATTATAGAATGTGCTCTTAAGTGCAAAAAGGTTGGGGACCCCTGATCTAACCCATACAGAACCTTTTTTATAGTGCTATTAATTTTTTTTTAAGTTACAGTTCACAATTTTATTTTACATTACATAAATGCCGTCAAAATTAAGCAAAAATTAGAAAAAAAATGTAATATACAGTTGACTTCTGTAGTTTTAATATGCAAATGATTAATTTTTTTTTTGCCCTGCTAATACTGTATTTTTTTACATTGTTATTAAGGCCGATTTTATCTTGGATAAATCTGAAACAAATTACAAGATTTCTCAATTTAAATTTGAGCAAATAAATGACATTTTCAACTATTAAACTTCATAATTTTAGCACAAAATCACTTTCCCCCTTCTCTCTCTCTCCTCCTCTATATCCCCTCTCTCTCTTTTAACTCGAAATAATTTAAAATTATGATGACTCCATCATAAAATTTTAATCCAAAATTAACAAAATTACTTGAGTGAATCTACTTTAACTATGTGTACATTTGAAAATTTATTATTAATGGTTCATACTTTGTTATTGTATATGATCAAAAAAAAAAGTTTTGATTTTATATTATATTGAATAGAACTTTGCAGGTTTAACTTGGAAATTTTATTTACTTTGGATATACCATAAATGAAAACACTGATTGTCTTGTAAGGATATTGGATGAAAATTAACTTAATGCATTATAATGTTGTATACACAGTATAATGAATAAACACTGTAACCTTTTCAGCATGAATGTTGCTGTTTTACCTTCACATGATCTAGATTTAATGAAGTCACTGTCCAATGATAAATTGATTATTTTATAAAATGACCATCATTTTTTTTTTAAAAAGACCGATAATAAAAAAAAAATTGACATTTATTTTGAAGCTCATTGTAATAAATGATTGATTATAAATCAAAATAGTAGATACAAATTGATCATAATCACTATGGTGAATCCTCATATAATGGTCCATCTGGTGCTAAAGTAAAGATGTATTTACTCTTTCTTTTCTTGTTTGTTTGTAAATCTATATACAAACTTACAATAATAAGAAAATCAAGTCATACATCATGTGACTTAACTTATGAAGCTTGTACTACAAATGTAATATAATGAGTGTACTAGTAACTCTAAACAGGTTTTTCTGATAAATGCTGAAACAGAAAGCATTTAAAATCTTAATTATATTTTTTGGCAATGTTATATTGCTGAAGCTATTAATATATTGTATATCTGAATTTAATTCAGTCCCATACAGATATTTATGTTAGATAGCTGGATTTGAAGACATATATATAAGTGTCTGAAATTTTCAGATTTTCTACTTAATAGTTAAGTATTAGATAAATGCTGTGCTTGAGTTGGTATTTTAGATCTAATGTCTGAATATCGTAGTGCCTCACTGATGAGAGCCATTAGCTCAAAACCATTTGGGGATAGGGATAATTCTAAATAAAGATTTTAAATACTTTCTCTTTCAGCATTTATTGGAAAAGCTTGTTTAGAGCTATTAGCACATTCATTATATTAAACTAATTTCTTTATAATACAGTAAAGATCAGCCTTTCAAGCTATTGTGCATGCGCTTTTTACGAGTGTTAATAATAAATGAATACTTCCACTTCCAAAACAAGATATAGTATTTAAGAAAAAATAAAATGAATCCACTTATTCTTTCTAACCCAAATGCTTATATGTGGGCAAATCTTAAGTACTGGAAGCGAAAGCATGAGGATAGACCACTCACTTTAAATTACTGTTTACAATGTCTGAATGAATGACGCCGACAAAATTATCTAGAATTTACTAAATGTCATTCTCAAATGAAACTTAAACATATGTAAATAAGCATTTATTTTATATAGTGCATGTTTATAAATTGTAATACATTAAAGATCAGCCTTTCAAGCTACTGTGCATGCACTTTTTACAAGTGTTAATAATAAATGCTTTCACTCCAATTTTGTCAGCGTCATTCATTCAGACATCATAAACAGTAATTTAAAGTGAATGGTCTACCCTCACACTTTCACTTCCAGTACTTAAGATTTGCCCATATATAAGCATTTGGGTTGGAAAGAATAAGTGGATTCATTTTATTCTTTTTTAAATACTATATCTTGGGTTGGGAGTGGAAGTATTCATTTATTATTAACACTCGTAAAAAGTGCATGCACAATAGCTTGAAAGCTGATCTTTAATGTATTACAATTTATAAACATGCACTATATAAAAATAAATGCTTATTTACATATGTTTAAGTTTCATTTAAGAATGATGTTTAGTAAATTCTAGATAATTTCGTCTATGTCATTCATTCAGACATCGTAAACAGTAATTTAAAGTAAGTGGTCTATCCTCATGCTTTCACTTCCAGTACTTAAGATTTGCCCATATATAAGCATTTGGGTTGAAAAGAATAAGTGGATTCATTTTATTTTTTCTTAAATACTATATCTTGTGTTGGGAGTGGAAGTATTCATTTATTATTAACACTCGTAAAAAGCATACACAATAGCTTGAAAGGCTGATCTTTAATGTATTACAATTTATAAACATGCACTATATAAAAATAAATGCTTAATTTCTTTATAGTAAAAGTTTGAAGATCCCTTGGAATTTTAGTATGGATAACAGAACTTTTTGAGTAATAGGGATTTGTATTAATGTTACTCTATTAGGTATTTTGATTAAAAGTATTTTATTTGTAATACATTAATTTCATATTTTGCTTGGCTTTTTATATTCACACTACAATTCAGATTTTGTAATATATGTAATTCATTAAAAATTCACCTTATTTGTTGCATATCATTTGAAATGTATTTTTCTATCTTCTTATGAATTTACTTTTAAATTTGATAAACAAACTTAATTTTATAAAATATTTCTTTTAATATGTTTTATTAGGAAAACTGGACAATTGAAGTACAGAATGCACCAAAGCAGGTTCTAATGGGGGTGGTCATGATTACATCATATTATGTGAGTAATATTCTTCTTCATATGTTAAATTACATCATTTTAATGGGAGCATTATTTGCTGTGATTATGTACAAATATATATATATGAAAACCAAAAAAAAAAGAAGTTAAAAACTTGCTAACGCTTGTATTTATGTCAATAGATGGCGTTCTACCAAAAACACCGTCAAGCGTAAATACAAGCGTTAGCAAGTTTTTAACTTGTTTTTTTTTTTTTTTGTTTTTCATAAATGTACCTTTGAGGTCTTTCTTGCAATGATATATATTGCAGAGGCTTCTACTATGTGGTGATGCTAAACTGATATCAGACCCATGTAGCTATCTGGCTTGCTATGCTGAGTTTGAAGACATTAACGTGTCTAAAAGATTCATGCTTGCAAGCTGAATAGAAGCTGTTTCATAAATGCTCAGAGTTTGTGTTTAGATCTAGTTTCTTATTCCTGTCTTTCACTGACGATAGCAAATAGCTTGAAATCATGATCTGAAAGTGGAATTAAAGCTAGAGATAGTGAATGCTTGCTCTGACGTTTATGTAAACAAACTTACGCTTGATGGTGTTTTTGGTAGAACGCCATCTATTGACATATATATATATAACCATTAGACAATCCCCAATATAGATAAAACTGTTGTCAAGGCAACCTTTTTTTAACAATAAATGTGTTAAAAGAAGCTTGCCTTGACAACAGTTTGAAATTGTTGATTGTTATCTATATTGTTGGGATTGTCTAAGTGTTGACTGGTTTCTAATAGTTACTTATAAGCCCATTTAGTCTTGAGCATTATTACATTTACTATTTAAATATATATATATATACACACACAAAGTGTTTTTGGTGTTAAAATAAAAACTTTGTTCATCCATGTATTCTGAATTATCAATGATCAAATATATATATATATAAGAATGTTGCTCTTTACTTCATGCTCAATCTTCTTCTTATTTAAGATGTAACAGTTTTTCATTAAGACTACTAACCTTGACAATGGTGAATGTTATTTCATCAATACATTGTGAATTTAAACAAAACAATACATGGGTTAATGGTTTAATCCCCAAAAACTTTATTTGCATCATATAACCATGAAAATATTAAATATATATTCTGTGATTTATGATGGCTATATTCTTTTAACTTTGTTATATGTTCATTTGGTCATAATACACAATGTATGTACTAAGATTTCCAATGTGCTCTAAAGAAAAATTATATGCAGTAATAAAAGTTCTTAATTATTTGTAAGTAGTATATATGTATTGTATAGCTAGGTATGCTGTTGTCAGAAAACTGCTTTGTTAGGATAGTTTGTTTTATATTCACCAATATCAAGCAGATTGATGTGATTACAATCAATACTGCATCTTCAAACGATTTATTATAAAGGCTTTTCTTATCTATAAAGCTTCTTATTTTAGTTGAAAGGGAGTATAAATTATTTTATGCTAGATATTTACTATAAATCTATACCATTGGCATATTCTGATAGTTTTTTTTGTTTGTTTGTTTTTTGTATACCTGATTTAAGGAGGGCAGGCGTGAGGGTGACTGCTATCTGTTGCTTCTCAAAAATGATTATGAAGGTTTTATGGGCCATTTTTTTATAATTTTGACTGATTAATGTCAGAGGCATATAAATAAAGTTATATATATATATATATATATATATATTCATGGTTATATGATGCATATATATATATATGTGTGTGTGTATATATGAATTCCTAGTATTATTTCCAGGAGCTTCTGTGTAATAAAAATATAATAACTAAATAGCTGATGTTTCATTACAATAACAAGTACTTTCTTCAGAGTGTCTTCTTTCTCAAATCATAAGACAGTGTGTGGTGAGATTTTATTTGAAAATGTTTTTTTAAAAAAATAAATCATAAAAGATATAATTATGCTAAAAATGGAAATTGTTTTTACAGCTAAAATATTTGCTTCTATAAATGCCTATGAAGAAATTTTTTTGTGAAATTTTAATATTAGTAAGTGTAATTTTGAATTTTAAGTCATACTTTTATTCGTTTGTGAGATCTCAATTAAAAATTATTGCTATTTTAAAAATGCTATTTTCTATGAGAAATATTTCATTCTATAATTTTTATGAATGGACAAGATTATGATCCAATAATGAAAAGGGTCATTCTTATAATTAAGAATTTAATTTAATATTTTATTTTTCGATTTTGCAAAGTTCAATTATTAATTTTTAGAATGTTTTTCATTTGTAATAAATAAAATAAAGATTATCAATATATAATAAAGAAAAAGCATTTAATTGTAAACATAAAGTGTGGCAAATATGGACGAAGTTGTCATTAGGGTCTTCCAAGTAGGAGTGGAAGGAGTTGAACCTTGAACATGTTAAAATATATTTTTTACTTTCTATTTTAATTTTGAAAGACATAATTATATATAATAAACAAATAATTTTATTCTAACAAATATACTAAATAAATTAGATCTAAATATTTTTAAGTGTGATCAAAGTCTGTTTTTAAAAAGTGTTGTTTGACTGAATCCTTGTTTCTACTTTAAATATATATTTAAAATACACTCTTTTTATCTTTTTTTGCTTATTGATAAATATTTATTTTTTTCTGCTAAATTACTGCTAATAATTTCTATGTATAAAAACAAGTATTTTAAATCTGACTTTAAACAACTATTAATGGATAATCTGATAAAGCATTTGTTCTATGTGAAAACTAGTAGTTAGTGGTCACTGTGAAATGAATCTAGCTTAGAAAACCTGAATAATAAATGATAGGTTTTTATCATGTGACTTGTGTTTATAGGAGATGAAAGTTTTATATCACTCAGATAATTTTTCTCAGTCATTGAAGCAGAAACTTACACTCACTGGCAAGCTTTTTTTTCCGTTGAGCCAACTGAACAGGGCCACAATAGTAAGTATAGTTTTAATCACTAATTGAGGAAAGCAAGTAAGAGGATCAAAATTTGGCCATGTGAATGTACGCTATCTGACACTTTGATACTTCAATTTTGATGGACATTTAAGTAACTTATGAGAGACCGAAAAATAACTGGAATTTTATAATAAAAAATTGTTTATTTATTTTTAAATGCCATAAATTTAATCTCTTTCAAATTACTATTTATTTAATGCAATACACTGATCTAAATGTGTTTTTGATTTTTCAATATAGTCCGGAAATACTTGCTAAGAGATGCCTTTTAATGCCTAAAGTATTTGTAAAATTTCACTTTATTTATATGCCATTTTTATTAAATGTATGTGCAATTGATATTTAGGTTTGTTCTACTGTAGAGAGTAGAGCTTTATTTATTTTCTTTGCCTTTCTAAATTCTTTAGTAAGATTATCTTTATTGAGATATTAAAATAATATTTAGATATCATTTGGTGGTAATCATCTGAAATCCGGGCACGGCCGCTTGGGACACTGATGCTATATAAAAATCTATCAAATCTGTATCTGTCTTGGAGCTTAGAATATGGTTGCATTTATGCTATTTAATCTTGCCTTTGTCTTTACACTAAAATTTTGATTGTATCAATCGTATATGTTATAGTCTTACATTTTTAGTTACTTATGTATCTATAATAGTTTGATGTGGTTATTAAATCTTTTATGCTTGTGAGTATATATGTATATAACTGAATAGAAAGTAACTGAACCTTCTAATGAGTTATATTATGTAAACAAATTCTGCAAAAAATCTCTTCGCATTTGCTTTTCATATGTCAAAGCGTTGACCGGGAAGCAAACCTGGGCCAGCTGCTTGGAAGGCAACTATGCTAACCGCTAGGCCACATATATATTTCATTTATTTTGTAATTTTAAATGAGAGAATGAATTCGATCTGTTGATTATATACATTTATAGAATAAATGGGATGAATCCCTATAAATATTTAGAGGATAAATAATAAATAACTCAGATTAGATGTAATTGAATATTTAAATGGTAATTCTTATCATAATCAATAGATCGCATTCACTCCCTCATTTAAACTTGCATAAATATACTAAGCATGTATAAGAACAAATGCTAAGAAACAGGTGGTATTATATATCTTTCGAAGAGTGTGTTTACATTATATAAATCATTAGTAACTTCAGTTACTTCTTGCTAAGTTACATATAATCTGAGTTATTTGTCACTTACATATATATATATATTGTGACATTGGTCATGTGTGGATATATATATATATTAATTTTGCAATGATAATAATAATAGTTAAATGAATTCTGAAAAAGATCATAAATAAAAATTATATTTTTCTTACGTTGATTTAGAATTTTATATTTATTTAAATTATGTAGTAAATAATTTTAACTAAAAAAAGAAAATAAAATTGTTGTTTTGAATATTTCTTGAATGTATTTTTTGGGAAACATATATCATTTTATAAAAGAAAAAATATGTTAACAGCTTTGTAAAGATAAGGCAGATAAATAAAAGCAATTATGGGGAAATATTTATAAAAAAAACAAAAAAAACAAATGTGTTTACTTAGAAAACTTATATAAAAGGCAGAAGGAAAACTAATTTAATTCAGTTGCAGATAAAAATTTAGAATTAATAGTATGCTTTTTGCTAATGTGACAACTGCTATTAGAATAAATGCACTAAACAGACCTATACTTTAAATGGATCACTATGTCCAAACCATGTTTTGCTAAAGAATACAAAAACTTTTGATTGGTTGCCCATGCATATCTGCAAAAAGTAGATGTCTCTCAATTCCCATGCTCCTGCCAAAGATTTACTTACCTCCAAAGGCAATGAAAATTTGAAAGCTTTATTAATGCTTTTCATAGTAGAAAGTTTTCAATAACATATTAGCACATAATTCAGAAAAATTAACTCTTAATTGGGCATTCAAAAAATCAATTTGAATAAAGTCTTAACTTGATAACTCTTTATAATCATTGAGAATTGTCTGGTGTTTTCCTCAGAAAATGCATGGCAACTTTCCTGTTTCAGATCATTGTTTTACCATTATTGTAATTGATTTTAACATAGGATTTTTTAATAACATATTTCTGTAGGAGTGCTTTTATTGATATATTTTTTTTACAAATCTGAATTCATTTCAAAATATCAATAGGGTTTTTTTTTCTGATTTCTTTTTTACTTATAGTATTTGGAATAAAAAAAATATGGTTTTTTTGTTTATTTATTAAATATTTCTGATTATTTTTACACATTAATTAGTTAATAATCATTTAAAACAAAAAGAATGCCCATATTCACTTTAATTTTATTCATCTATGTTTTATTTTTATAAATAAACATGATCATAATATTAAAAGTGAAAATCACAGCTTATATTTGACAATGCTTTATGTGAAACTCATTGCACATCACCATTTTTTTTCAAATATTTTCATAATTATAAAACAAATATCAGAACTTAAAATAGACAGATTTGTAACAAATCCACATTCATTTATTTGCATTTTTAAAAAAAAAATTAAAATAAAAAGGAATTCATTCATTTTTTGTAAGAGCATTTGTTTACACAAACATCATTCATCATCATCTACAACCATTATCAATCCACTGCAGAATGAAGGTCTCTTCAAGTTCAATCCATCTTTTCTGATCTTTAGCTTCTCTTCTCCACATCACCCCTGCACACTTTCTTATTTCATCCATTTCACATGTGGTCTTTTTCTGGGTCTTTTACAATCTCTTGGAATCTAGTTTAAGATTTCAATTTTCTATCTATTATCATCTCTTCTAGCAATATATCCAGCCCAACTCCACTTCAGTCTTTTAATTTTTTCAATGAGATCAGTAACACCTGTTTGTTCTCTTGACCATATATTGAGTTTTCAATCTCTTCTTGTTACTCCTAACATGCATCTCTCCATACATCATTATATCCATTGTTTTTATTTACAATTCAGTATTTAAATATTTATAAAATTAAATGAAAAAGAAATCAAGTCCAGTTTATTTAGTTTTAACATAAAATAAAGATGTTTATACATAAGTGAAAGGTTGAGCATTTTCAAAATTTCCACCAAGTGAAACAATAGAAAATTTCAGTTATTGAAAGGGTTATAATGTTCATAATTTTAAATTTATTAAAATTATGCTAATTCAATATTTAAAATGAATATTTAATTTCCCAGCATTATGTTACAATTTTAATATTTATACATATATATGTCAAAGCATTGATCGGGAAGCGAACCCAAGCCAGCTGCTTGGAAGGCAGCTATGCTAACCGCTAGGCCACCAATGCTTGACAATTTTAATATATTTGTGGTTGCAAATCTTTATATATCAAGTGTAAGCATGCAAACTAACTTAATATTTTTTTTAAATAATAAATTATAATTTTAAAAAAAAATTTAACTTTCAACCTGTATATATATAATAGGTAAAAGCATTTCATTGTTAAACTCTATCAAAAAAAATTATTGAAAGAATTTTGCTTTTGTTTAAAAAATAAGCAAAGAATTATAAAAGAGGAAAAGTCTTGCACATTCAGAATTATTTATTTAATTTGAAATATAATTTAACAACTAAATAACTTACAGCATTTCTTCAGTGTGATATAGTGGCTCTTTGGTCACTGTTTAATTCACTCTCATGGCTATTTTTAATATTCATTTGTTAGTTTTGCATTCATTTGACAGTAAAAACTGAAATTAAAGTTATATTAATTTATTAATATTTAAAAAAAATGGCTAGATGGCAGTATCGTACAGACAACCTAATACAAAATGTTGGAGATTGGCAGTAATGCCTACACTTGTGTGAGATCCTATTTTTTTATTCAAATCTTGCTAAACATTTGTGAAATATTTATTTTTTTCTTAAGAAGATGATGTTTAGACTCAGATTTTATTTTAAAATATTTATTTTTAGAGGAATACAAATCAAAAATAAAGCAGGAAGTTGTGAATAGCTGAAGAAGAAATGCCTCTGTAACAATATTTTTTATTATTTTTTAAAGAATTATAAATAGAATTGTAAATGTTAAAATATAATTTCATTGTTCTATATATTCTTAACAAATTTTCATTTTGGTGTTAGAAATGGAGTTCAAATTATTTCATTACAAACACATTTTTATTGACAATCTGAAAATAATTAAAGCTATTATTCAGATTACATATTTTAGTTTGTTTGTTTTTTCTATATTTATAGAATTTGAAATATATTACTTTTAAACTTTTATTTCTAAGAAATAATTTTATAATTAGGTGTATATAAAGAAGAATATAGGTTTATTCATTACAATAAAAAGTCGGAAGTGTAGCCCAAGTGACTATTATGGCCTAACAAAAACATGCATAATAATGAAGAAATTAATTTTATTAATCATATTTTATGAACAGTTATATTTAATAATTAGGCATGTATTTGTTAATTGGTGAGATCTGAATGATTTTTGTTTTATTGTTTATCTATTAAATTACATAATCAATTCTAGTGTTTGAGTTGTCTGTTTTATCCAAGCTTGGTCTACTCAAATAGAGAAGGGAATAATTAATCTAAAACTTAGTAGCATGATGTCTTTCTTAGTTTAATCAAGAAGTTATGAATAATATCTGTACTCTTCCAATTAATACATAGCATTTTATATTATATTACTAATTATGACAGATATATAAATGTAAAGCAGACACATGTCACATATAAAAATATTTGCCATTTATTCTTCGTAATCTAGCTCAAGAACTTCTTATTATTCTAATTATCGAAATCATTGTTTTTTTTTGTTTTTTCATGTGTCATAGCATTGGCCAGGAAGCAAACCTGCTAAACTGGGACAACTGCTTGTAAGGCAGCTATACTGACTTCTCGACCACCAACGCTTGACTTGAAATCATTATTGTTATTGGTATAATTGATATGTGCATTTTATCATCATTAGCATTACACCAATTAAAATACCATACAGAGCTGTGACTATTGATATATTTAATAATTATTTAATTATTATCAGAAGATAATTTGCGTGTTTGGATCTTTTCCAAAAGTATTCCACTAATTAAGCAATGACTGGCTAATGGAAGACAGATTGTCATCATTGTGATCATTCTGTCCAGTACATATTATGCACCATGTAGCAAAGTATTCATGTGATATTTTTCCTACATATTCTGTCTGTTGCTCATCTGCAAATTTATTATATCTCATGCCATAAAGAGAAAGGAAGAGATTATATCCAGGTAAACAACGATAACTTTTAGCTTTTGATGTTGGCAAGAAACTATCAATTATTATTAATTTGACAATCCCTGAGGTTAAACATGTTTTCTCATTAACTTATAATATCTTTTTTTATTGGAGCTTTTTTCTTCACCAAAAGAGCTATTATAGATTAATTATATATATATATATCATTAAAAACCAATTAACACTTAGGCAATAACAATTTCAAACTGTTGCCAAGGCAACCTCATTTTAACAATATATATGTACTTTTTAGCTAGTAATTTTAGTGAATGGGTAGCATATCCATGCGCCATATCATTGCCCTCATTCAAATTGCAACCAAATTAACTTCAAAAGTATTTAAAGTCTTATTCCACCAACCCAATTAATCATCCAATGTTGGTCATAAAATGGATATTCAGTTATTAAAAAAAAAGACTCACCTCCAAACAATTGGCAAACATGATGAGTAATGTCTTCTCTTTCACAGTTTTTACATGAAAAAAATATAGGGATAGGATTTCCCTAAAAAGGGCTATTGGCAGTTTTACTCTTTTAAAAAAAAAAACAACTTTATTTTAATTTCTTTTTTTTCACCACTGAAGTTATTTTTATTTTTGTCATTGCATATAATGTACAAGTAATTTTAGAGAAAAGATTTAACCTTTATAATATGCGCCTTGAACTTAATCACAACTTTATAATGTACAAATGTATATTCTTTTCTTTATCAAAATAGTGCTCATTGCCGTCATGAAGCAAAATTTTTGAAATGTAAATTTTTAGTGTCTTTATCATTTAACTGCTTATATGTATGAACATCTCACGTGTCTTTTTTTAATATTTATTTTATTTGTATTCTCCCTTCAAGGTTCATGGGTCACACTGCTCGAACCTCTTACGAAGTCCCAGCAATAAATAAACAATTTCACTTAGTTCCTATAATCTTGACACACTTTCAAAAATGTGTTAAAGTTATATTTAATATTTTCTATAGTGTCTCCATATAAGAATTAGTGATACAAATGTATATAGATGATTACTTACCTTATTTATTGTATATGTGTATAAAATAAATAGATAGATAGATGGATGGGCTGGTGAACAAGCAGATGTATAAATGTCAGGTTAAATGGATGATTGGATAATTGTAATTACGTAAACAAATTAGATAAACAGAAAAGATGTAATCACTGTTTCGGGAAGCTGAAAATTGTTTAAGCAATCATTCTTAGACTATCGTTTTAGTTACATATTTTACGTATTTATATGAACAAGCACAACACATGTAATTAGTCAAATGCAAGTTATATGTTCACACACATTGGATTAGAGTCATATACTTAAATATTAAATGTGTAAATGTATTCATATATGTATAATGCACATATTTAAAAGAAAAAATAATTATTTTCAAGGCAAGTTAGCACATGATATTGGGACCTATATTTTATTTATAGACTTTACATCACACTCCAATGGCTTTTACTTCCACTGAAGTGTGTTATCACTCCGAATGTTACAAGATGTCATCTCTAGATAACACTGACTGAATTTTGTATGAGGCCATGACTTAAATGTATAATAGTCCATAAAGATGAGAAGAGATTTTTAAAAAATAGAGTTTCGAAGAAAAGTGTAGCTAAAACAATATTATTGCTTTATAATATATATATCTTATATATAATGACATGCTGATAGAGCCTATTTCTTTGTTATTTATTTTGATGTTTATTATTTCTTTGTTATTTAGTGGCAAACGGAAGTTGAAATTGTACATTTTGTAACGTATTAGATTTTGAACACTGTTATAATAGTTTAATCGATGATCAGAAATTTTGAAAAAAAAAATAACTTTTTAAATTACAGTAAAGTTAGAGTTTTTTACTATACTAGTAATTACTATTAATTTAAGGGTACAGTAGATGGCGCTAAATTATATATTCTTGAACTTGCTCGATGTCATGGTAATAAGCATTGTAAAGATATATCTCTATTGGATTGAACATGTAATGCAGTGATTTGGTATAAATAGAGTGATGGACTCTAGAACTTTAAAGTTCCTTCATCTTGTTCAGTTATGTCATTGAGACTTCTTAAGAAACTTCCAAGTAATAATTGATTATTTATTTGTAAAGCAGATGAAAAATAGCAACAACAATAGAGGAGGCCTAGTTTTGATATTTTATTGTTAAAGTGATACTGATTTTATTGGGTAAGGCAGACCTCTATTTACATTATACAATCTAATGATATGTGATGTTAATTTGTCTTCATTGGGAAAGATAAGGTTAGAAGACAATAATAAAAGTCCCTAATAAAGCAAAGTGTTGAAATTCTTTGGGGAGAAAAAGAGGTTTTTCACAGAAAAGATTAAAAGACAGGTCAAGCATTGTTAGCCGAGATGTCAGCACAGCTGCCTTGCAAGCAAGCAGTTGGTTGCAGGTGGTGGTTGTGGGTTCGCCTCCCAGCCGATGCTATGACATATGGAGAAAAAAAAGATTAAAAGACAATATCACTAGATGTCAGCCAGATTAAAATATCAAGATGTCCAATATAAGTAAGTATATTTGTAGTTCAATGATTGGTTCCTGTAGAATCACTATATTCATTTTCAAGTGGTTAATATTGAATAAATAAATAATCAAACAGTTTATTTTGGGAGTTTTGAAGTATATATTTGAGCACTAAAAACAACAGCTCAACTACAATATAGATGCTGAGCTACAGAATCCTCCAATTAAACATCACAGGGCAATGAATGAATTATACATGCTTGCATGAAAAGCAGTTTATAGAATTAAACTTCCATTATTATGCTAATACTAAACTATATGAAAAAAGAAAATTAACAAGAAATAAATTATAATTATAAGGGGTAATGAAGTTTATATTTAAAGCATCAATAAGAGTTGAGTAAAAAAAAAAGGAGGGGGGAATAAAAATTGATATTATGTAGTAAAGTTCATTATAAGAAGCTCAAAACAGATTTCTTAAATGATAGGAAGATTTGGAAATCTTACCTTATATAGGAATCTAATGATAAGAATTAACGAATATATTTACATATCTGTGACTTATTATTTAATATTTAAGAAAAAATTAAATATTTAAAATATTAATTTCACCTTTAATTATTCAGAAATTAGAAAAAATTCTCTTTACACTTAATAATAAGATTAATTTTATTTTACTACAAAGAGAAAATATAAAATTTCAGTGCCTTATTTCAGGTAAAGTGCTTGTCTAAAACCTTGTTATAATGAAACAGAGTGTATATATATTATTATAAACATAGGGGAATTGAGCATAGATTTTCAAGCATTCTTCAACTATCCACACTATCTCATCGGCATGGGATTTAGGCATTCCATTTTCAGAATTTCAATGGTATGGATGGCTGAAGAGTTGGAGTAGATTGAAGCCTATCCATTAAAGTGTGAAGATTTGCTATCTTAATATAAACTGAGTACTGATTATACATGCGTGTGGGAGATGATAATCTGGACCAACTGATGAGTGCTGTTTCAGCATGAAATATGTGTATTGGTGATTATTTATCTTTTCTACATGCATGTGGTCATGTATATCAGTGGTATGAGATAGTGTTGATAGTTGAAGAGTGCTTCAAAGTCTGTGTTCAAATCCCCTATATTTACAATTAAGCTCCAGGTATATGAAGAATGCCTGTATTTCAAATATTACATATTGTTATAATAAAAAGTTGATACTCATATAAATTTGTGAAGCCAAACTTTTGTCGCATTTTTCTACTAAAAAAGTGCCAGTAATTTTTTTTATCATCTATATAAGAGTAGCTGCTACTCACATATTTGCCAATAATTGTGTGGCTAATGGGTTATCTGTGGGATATTTTTATTTAGTAAAACAAATCTTAGGTTTAAAAAGTTTTCAAATCTACCAGAATTAAACCCTATTTATCAAATGGTCATCTGTGCAGAATTACACACACACAAGAACAACAAAGTACTAACAAAAATTACTAATTTGCATGTATTATTTTTTAAATTGTATTGTTAAAAAGTAATTGTAATCAATATAAAGCTAATTGCTTATTTTTTTTGTAATATATGTATATATATTTGCTTTTGATATAATCATCATTAACTTATTTCCCAGTGTTTTTGTAATGGGGAGCAAAGACATAATTCTGATTTTAAAATGATTTCAAAGAATGCCCTTCTCCCCTCATATTAAAAAAAAAAAAAACAAATAATTCCATTAAGTAATGTTTTCCTGAAGATTTGTGATGATGGTATTTTAGATTTGATAATAGACTCAGTTGGTTAGAATGTTGCCTTAAATTCAATATTCAAGAATCTAAAGTTGTAAATTTAACTACTATGCTAGCACTGCCATTGGTCAGGCTGGCAACACCTGCCAGCCACTCAAAATGTTATTCAATCCAGTAACTTGTATTGTTCTTGTGCGTTATTACTACTAATTGTTTGTATTCAGAAAAGTTTAAGTAAAGCTTACAATTTTCTTGACATTCAACATTTAATGATTGAAATAATCCAACATATTATCATATGTATTAAAATAAAAAAATTTAAAGATTAATGTCTAATTTTACCTGAAGTATTTATTTATAGTGTAAATAAAAATAGTTTATTATATATAAACTATTGTTAAAAGAATGTTGCCTTGACAACACTTTGAAATTATTTATTATTGGTATTGGATTGTCTAAGTGTTGACTGGCTTTTACTGATATATATATATATATTGTACCATCTTGGTTAGACCTTATATTGTCAATATATGCAATAAAAAATGTATAGATTATTGATTATTTTAAAATTGTCAAGTGATGTTATATCTAATTTTAAGATATTAGTGAAGCACCAGAATACAGAAGTAATATTTTACAGTTTGTTTTTATTTTTATCTTTTTAAAAACAATTGATTTTTTTAATCTTTAAAAAATAATATGCAACAGATTTGACATTCTATTTTAAAAGTTACTTATAAAGTTAAAGACCTTCATTTTGTTTTTAAGAGTTAAAATAATATTGTACTTGTTTCAAAAATATATTTATTAATTACTTTGTGTACAAATTGGAGAGGATATATACAAAGTTAAATGAGGTTATGCTAAGTTCTGAGAGTTCTTATGAGTGGTTTAGTAGACTAGCATGTTTGTTGTTCTGAATAATATTGTACTTATCTACATATTTTAAAAACAATAAGTTTTAATAAATAAATAGCAAATTACATTTTTGTGTGTGTATTTATTTATGCGCATTTAAAGTATATTGTTTGTAACAGCATTTTAAAAGTAAACAAGATATATTTTGTTTTTATTTTAAAAAGAATAAATTTAAAGATCATTGTTATTATTTTGTTTATTATTTTAAAATCTGAAAAGATATTTTGTCAGAGATGCTGGATTGTGTTCACTTAATCTCAGTAATCACTTAATAAGCTATAAGTGTAAATTCTGAGTATATCAATACCAATATTATTTAAGATAAATTTATTAAACTATTTCAGTCAATAAAAACATATATAAAGCCCATGCATTCACTTGGAAAGTTGTTATTCTTGTGTTTTTTTTTTTGATCACTTCAGTAATTGCTATGTCTTGTAATAGACATTTTTTAAAAAGGCAATATATATATGATTTCATATTATTATTATTTTTTGGATATTCTGTGTGCTAAAATAGCTAAATAGCTGATATATTGGTAAAATAACAAGTACCTTTCTCAAAGCGTTCTCTTTCTCAAATCATAGGAATGTGTGTGAGATTTAAAATCTTTTTTTTTTTTTATCTTTTTGTTTTTCCTCATATTTAAACTGTATTGGTTGAGAAGTTTTAAATTTTATTTTGTCTTCCAATAGCTTCTTCCAAATGTTAATAAAAAGGATTTTAAATCTCACATGCATTCCTATGATGTGACAAAGAGAATGCTTTGAGGAAGGTACTTGTTATTGTACCGAAATGTCAACTATTTAGCTATTTTACCACACGGAATATCCCAAAAATAATAATAATATGAAATCATCATTTATCCATGAAAATATTAGAATTAACATATATATATCTTTAAATATTTTTAAGTAAAGCATCATGATGAAAGAGTAAACAAAAGTTTAACATTTACTTCGAGGATAATATATAGATGTTTTGAGAATTTTTTAGATAACAATGAGATTTTTTGGAAAGTTCTGTAAATTTGTAAAATGCTTATTTAAAGAGTAAAATGAATATACATCTGTGTGTCTAATATACATGTAAGTACCATTAAACAAATTAAAAATTTGCCGAGGTTTAAAAATAATAATTTTCTAGGTGGAATAATTTATTTTTTTTAGAAGTATGTTGGAAATGTTTGACCTACTACATGTTCATATAATGTGTCTTATGCAAACTAATGGAATAATTAATAGTTATAAAATGTTAGTGAAATTTTGACTGTGTAAATCTATATATGTTCCCATATATCAAGTGCTTGTGGATTATTAATGTGCCAAAAAAGATAACCATTTCAGCAAATGAAATAATTAATAGAAGTATTAATAAAGTTTAATTATTGAAGTTAATACCTATATGCTCTGTATTTTATATGTGTGTTTCAATAAACTAATAATTGATAAGAAAATATAACAATAACTGCAAATATGATAGCATTTTAAAGAAATAATATACATTAATAAAAAAATTTAAATATATCTGATAAAAATTTTAAAATATATCTGATTACTGTATTTATAAATATTCAATTATGTAATACTCATATATGTATATATATACTTTTTCCCCTAAAGAGAAACACATCGGGATTTCTTTTTCTCGATTTTTAATATTATTTACATATACATAATTACTTTTATTCATCGGGGTTTTTTTGTTTGTTTGTTTTTGGCAGATTCATGATGCACAAACAGCCATTTTTTCATCTTTGAGCACTGAACACCATCATGTTTAAAAAAAATTAATTTGTAAATAAACTTTACAATATGCCAGCAGCATTTTTCTATATTGCAATGCCATATGCAGTCATGAATAACATAGCTTGTACTTAAAGCACATATATTTTATTCTTCCATTACCATCTTTTCCAAATTTGAAGTGCAGTATTCCATATAATAAAATATTTTCTTTGCGTAATGCTAAAAGTTGTACAAAATTTGAGAACATATTCAAAGTTTGGAATGTCTTTAAAACATCAAAATAACTATAAATGTATATTTTTTCAAAATATGAATATTATTATATTTCTATAAGAGAAATAAATATATTGACAAAAACAAATATTACTCTGAGAATTTTTAATTATGAGGAAAGTTAAACATTTTACTACTTTTCTGAAAGTTTGTGATGATGGTGTTTAGTTGTTTTTATATATTGGACTATTTTCATCATCTAATATGAGTATTAAATATCTTTAAAAAAATTTAACTTTATTTAAATATTCCATATACATTCAATTGTTAGTAACAGGTTAGTATATACACAATGTTTCAATAAATATTGTCTCTTCTTTAGGTATTTCTGACCTGACCAGTGACACTACTAACATGGGAATCGAATCTGAACCCTTAGATTCTTGACTATTGAATTTTAGAGTAATGCTCTAACCAATTGAGCTATCCTGCCAAATTTTTCTAAAGACTTTCAATATTCATATTAGGTGATGGAAATAGTGCAATATATAAATACAATTTTACTATTTTATTTAAAAAATAACATGGTACACTAAGTTTTTTTATATTTTTTCATAGGATGATTGAGTAAACACACACTAAATGTGTCCCCTCAATTTATTATTATATTTATGTTATGTTTTAGAAGTGTTGTTTACTGTATAATCTTACCTTATGTATGCATACTCTACATATAAAAAAGCATATATATATATATGTGTGTGTGTGTGTAAAATAAATAAAATATCCGTTAATTAAAAACAATATTGTAATTATAATTGAAATAATATTTTTAACGGTTTACAAACAATTACAAACAATCTTTAAATCCGCAGAAGTACTTTCGGTTACTTTCTAACCTGCCTCAACTGCCATAAAATTCAAAAACTAAAAGCGGAAGCAAATGTCATCAATTCAAATTCCACGAATCTCGTATTTTAATGTTAGAAGCTTGTCGATTTGTTAAATGCGTTTTATTCCTGTTTATAAAAATTGCCTCTTTAATTTTTCTTTTACTATGGTTTTTCTCTTCATGAAGAATTTTCACATTTTCAAAATTAAATTTAAATTTATATGTACATGTTTTTTCATGATCGAAGAAAACTGAAGAAGATATTAAATCGCCATTATTTTTATTTTTTACACGCTTATATAACAATTCGTGTTCCTTCAATCTTTTCTCAATGCTGCACCTAGATTCACCTATATATGATTGTCATATATAGGTGAATCTAGGTGCAGCATTGAGAAAAGATTGAAGGAACACGAATTGTTATATAAGCGTGTAAAAAATAAAAATAATGGCGATTTAATATCTTCTTCAGTTTTCTTCGATCATGAAAAAACATGTACATATAAATTTAAATTTAATTTTGAAAATGTGAAAATTCTTCATGAAGAGAAAAACCATAGTAAAAGAAAAATTAAAGAGGCAATTTTTATAAACAGGAATAAAACGCATTTAATAAATCGACAAGCTTGTAACATTAAAATACGAAATTCGTGGAATTTGAAATGATGACGTTTGCTTCCGCTTTTAGTTTTTGAATTTTATGGCAGTTGAGGTAGGTTAGAATGTAACTGAAAGTACTTCTGCGGATTTAAAGATTGTTTGTAATTGTTTGTAAACCGTTAAAAATATTATTTCAATTATAATTACAATATATATAAAATACATATTTTGCGGGTTCATCCGTGTTAAAAACTTTTAATATTAATATACTGATGTTTCGACTTGGTCACACAAGCCATCCACAGAGTTATAAAAGGTAGAAAGACGGTTGTAGAGGCGCTACAATCACTGATTTGAATAAAATGTTAAAATTCCACCAATAGCAAAAAATGTTAAATTTAGGAATGTTTTTTAAAAAAATCTTTCCAAATAGGAGGAAGTTTGCATGTATCATCTCGCTTATTGATACAATCTGGCCTTTTAAGTATCTCAATGGCTTCTCTAATTTTGCATTGGTAGAGATTATCACATCTGTATATGATCCTGGTACTAGAAAAATCAATTTTATGACCTGAATCTATAGTATGGAGTGAGAATGCTGATGATTAACTGCATTAGCTTGCTCATCTCTCCTAACACTGATGCGATGATTACTCATACCTATGTAAGAAGCTTTACAATTTTTACATGAGATTTGATAGACACCATGAGATTCAAGAGGAATTGAATCCTTAGGCTTGATTATTATATTGCTGATCTTTTGATGAGCAGAAAATGCTGTATCTATATTATAGCGTTTTAATATACGTCCGATACTGTCTGTAGTTCCTTTTACATATGGAACACAAATCCTAATCCTTATTTCAAGCCCAAAATAGACAAAATAGGAAACAAAAAGATGATAAATCAGCTTTTAGGATTTGTGTTCCATATGTAAAAGGAACTACAGACAGTATCGGATGTATATTAAAAGGCTATAATATAGATACAGCATTTTCTGCTCATCAAAAGATCAGCAATATAATAACCAAGCCTAAGGATTCAATCCCTCTTGAATCTCATGGTGTCTATCAAATCTCATGTAAAAATTGTAAAGCTTCTTACATAGGTATGAGTAATCGTTGCATCAGTGTTAGGAGAGATGAGCATGCTAATGCAGTTAAACAACACTCATCATCAACAGCACTCTCACTCCATACTATAGATTCAGGTCATAAAATTGATTTTTCTAGTACCAGGATCATATCCAAATGTGATAATCTCTACCAATGCAAAATTAGAGAAGCCATTGAGATACTTAAAAGGTCAGATTGTATCAATAAGTGAGATGATACATGCAAACTTCCTCCTATTTGGAAAGATTTTTTTAAAAAACATTCCTAAATTTAACATTTTTTGCTATTGGTGGAATTTTAACATTTTATTCAAATCAGTGATTGTAGCGCCTCTACAACCGTCTTTCTACCTTTTATAACTCTGTGGATGGCTTGTGTGACCAAGTCGAAACGTCAGTATATTAATATTAAAAGTTTTTAACATGAATGACCCCGCAAAATATATATTTAACCCGTGCAAATCTTCGTTTTAACATATATATATATATGTCTGTGTGCATGTTGAAAAGTACTGCACATTTGCAGTTTAATAAACAATATATTTTCTGTTCCAAAGTTTGTCAATTAAACATGATCTATTATATGTGATGTACAATGTATATGTTTGGAACAAAATATAATGGATACCATGACCTGAAGGTATAGCAATCACTTGAATTTTCAGAGCATTCTTTGGTCTTTTTTATTTATCATTCTAATATCCAATATCTGTTTTCTGGTAGTATAAATATCTTAATCAATTAATAATAACCCATTTTTAGGCCTAATCCTATTCAGTTCCTCTCCAGACATGAAACAGGATTATTTGCACAGGAATTTTATATGTGATTTGCTATTCCAAAAGCTTAGGAGTACTATAAATATATAAGTGCATACTCTTTAAATTAAACATAATTCAATGTATATGTAAACAAAGGACATAAATAGCTCTCTGTCAGGCTATGAATTATACATGTACATTAAGATATGTTTAATTTAAAGTTTATGTATTATTCTTATTTAATTATGTCATCATCATCATCAACCATTAACAATCCACTACAGAATGAAGGTCTCTCCAAGTTTAACACATCTTCTCCGATCTTTAGCTTCTCTTCTCCCCATCACCCCTGCACACTTTCTTATTTCATCCATCCATCTCACATGTGGTCTCTTTCTGGGTCTTTTACAATCTCTTGAAATCCAGTTTAAAATTTGAAGAACATTAACCTTCCAACCTGCGCTGTTCATTTTTAGTATCTAAATTTGTGTGCATTCACCCATCAGTAAGAGTTTTAAAAATACAAGTGAATCATTTGTACTCACAGCTTATTCTTATATAAGCCAAGTCTTACTGATTGTGCTTAACTTGGGGTTTGATTATATTGTGTGCTAACCAGATGAGTATATATAAATTTATATATTAAAAATGAACAATGCTAGTTTTTTTTTTTACAATCATTAAAAAAAAAAACTAGCGTTGTTCATTTTTAATATATAAATTTATATATACTCATCTGGTTGGAAGGTTAATTTCCTTCTATGTAATTATATGTATATGCTGCACTATTAATTTATTTAAATCTTATTTAATTATTATAATCAAGGTGCTAAAGGAGAGATATTGTCTCCAGCCTTGTACAATTGATTATGAATTTAATAATCTTAAATGCCATATTCCATCTGACTGATAAGTTAATTTCACTCTAAATTACCAACAATGTGACAATGGTATATTAATAATTTTTATTAGTCATTTATTAGACTAGAAATTGCCCACTTAATCTCTAGTCTAATGAATGACTAATAAAAATTATTAATGTACTTCCATCAAATTGTTTGTATCAAAGTTGTGAGGACTTTAAGTTTGATATTTATCGATTAAATTGTAGTAATGGGCTAGCTATATATATATATATATTGAATGATGATAAAGGCATGTGTAAGAGATCGTGATCTTGGGCAACTGATGAGTGCTGGTTCAGTGTGAAATGTGCATCTTGGGGATCATACATCTTTTTCACATATCTTTGGTCATATGTTTATGATTACATTTTTCTACAAGGTGTTAAAAGTTGATAGAAACCAATCTCTACCTTGCAGAGAGTGATGTAGAGTGAATTCATTCTACTCTTTGTTCTGTACTTAGTGTGTTTTTAATTCATAGTCTGGGGGAAGAGTGATTTACTCTCTTTACATTGTTATATAGTCAGTTTCTTGAAAGAATTGCAATAACATTCTTAAAATGATAATTACATAATTTAGCTTTATATTCATTATATTTTGGGGGTAATTAACGCTATAGAATGGTATGAGTTAATATTATTTATTTTGAAGTTAAACCATTTTCTCCATGATATTAATGATGTAAGCATATATAACTGTCTGTCTTAAGTCACCGCAAATTGATGCATAACAAACTGTCAAAATATATGATGTGTGCATGTGTGGTGAAGGATAGACGCTCTCACATACAGTATACATGTGATCAGTGTAGTTTATTAAAATAAATTTGAAAGATTTGTCTTTTTCAAAGGAAAGGAACTTGCTAATATATATATATGTTTGTTTTGAAAAATGAAACCGGTATTAGTCAAAATAAGTCATAGATCACAAGACCCTATTCTCTTAAGCTTGTAAGTTATAACCCGGTATTAGTTCATAACATTAAAAAAAAAATGTTTTTAAAAATTTTATGGCATTGGGGATTTTTGATTTTTTGATAAAATTACTTCTTGCAGGTGTATTTAAAAAAAAAAAAAATTAAATGAAAAAGATGAATCAATTAAAATAAAAGTAATTATTTATTCTATATATGTATAAAAAGCTTTTAAAAGAAATTTAATTTAAAAATAAAATTTTGTTCTTATGTTTAAATTTAGATATATAAATACTCAATGGCTTTATTGTTTGATTGTTCATACTTTTATTTCCGGAAGTGCCACCACTGGAATCGATCCGAGAACTTTATACTTTCGAGTCTGACACTCCACCACTGCACTAAACCAGGCAGACTAATTTTGAGATATTATATATAGCGAGAGGGTGGTGATTATTAACCCCCGCCCCCCAGTTTGTTCCATTTCAGAAATCTATGCAGTCTAATGCTTCTATATTATAATATTTCCATTCTTTTGTGAATTTTTCCAAAACGTGATTTATATAATTTTTTGGAAATCAAGTAATGTAAAAAGCTTCGCAAAGAATATGAAATTATTCAAGGTCTTCCCGGGCAGATACCGACTCTAAATATCTGCAGCTCCCTTAAAAGTTTATAGCAATTCCCAAAGGGTCGCCCCACCAATATTAAAAATCACGGGTCCATATATATATATATGCACAAAGAGAGAGAGAAAATGAAATATATGGGTAAGAGAACACTAATGTTACTGACATCGTTGAAAGAATTAAGAACCTGAAGTGAAGTTGGACTGGACATATTGCTAGAAGAGATGTCAGTAGATGAATAGTTAAAAATCTTGAACTAGATTCCAAGAGATCGTAAAAGACCTAGAAAGAGACCATGTGTAAAATGGATGGATGAAATAAGGAAGTGTGCTAGAGTGATGCGAAGAGAGACTAAAAATTGGAGATGGATTGAACTTGGAGAGACCTTCTTCATTCTGCAGTAGGTTGATAATGATTGAAAATGATGATGGTGATATTCAGAGAGAGGTGAAATAATATAAATAACAGAAAAGGAATTCTTTTTTTTTTATGTTTATTGAAGCTCTTCTAATTTTAGAGGAATGAACTTCTACACTAGTAGGGTTCAAATGATTTTAAATTTTATGTTGACATTTCTGGAAAAAAGTTTTTTAGTCTTTGCAAATTTTTTTATGATTTTTATTCTCATCATTACCTTTTAAGGAGATTTGGATATTTTTGATTAACTCATCTTTAGTTCTTTGAATTGTTTTTTATATCTTACAGATGTTGATTTTTTTGAGTAAATTTCTTTGTTCTTCAATGTATTATTTATTTGGAATCCATGTTATTTTATCAAACAATAAGTAATATGTAAATAAGCAAATAATTCAAATTATGTGTAACTAAACAGGAAGTAACTAAGGGCTCCAATGAGTTATACCATGCTTGCAACCCAGTCACAACTATCCATCTGCTCAGAAGTCAAACCACCCTCTCAGACCATAGATACATTAGAAACATACCCTTTATCAAGCAATTCATATAGCACATGACCTTTCAACTTCATTTATACAACATTTCTGAAGAAACCCTTAATCTTAATTTTTTTATATAATTATTTTTTTTTTATTAATTACATTTCTCTAGCAGATTACTGAAACATATGATTAAAGATATGTGAAAGAATAAATGTTCCCCAAGATGCTTATTTCATGCTGAACCAGCACTCATCAGTTGGCCCAGATTACAATCTCTTGCACATATCTTTATCATTTATTCAGTATATATCTAGATAGCAAATTACTATAGTTTAATTGATAGGTTTCAAATTTTCTGCAGTACAACATTAATATAAACATTAATAGAAATATATTAATTACTGTACTAATCATTTATCAATCTAGACATTATCGCTAGCTCAAATAAGTTTTTTGTTTAAGTCTTTTTTATTGGATAATGTCTATGAAGTGACATAGTACAGTTCTGAATATAATTCCATTAGAATGGTTTATATTAATGTCGTACTGCAGAAAATTTGAAAATTGTCAATTAAACTATAGTCATTTACTATCTAAATATATACTGAACAAATGATGAAGATATGTGTAAGAGATTGCGATCTGGGCCAACTGATGAATGCGGGTTCAGCATGAAAGAAACATTCTGAGGATCATTTATTCCTTTCACCTGTCTTTGATCATATGTTTCAGTAATCTGTGAAAGAATTCTAATTAATATTTTTTTAAAAATTATTAAAAAAAGTTAAGGTTAGGGTTTCTTCAGAAATAATTTGTATATGAAGCTGAAATGTCACATGTGCTATATGAATTGCTTGACAAAGTATATGTTTCTAATGTATCTATGGGCTGATGGATGGTTGTGATTGGGTTGCAAGCTTAATAAATAATTTAGTAAGTAGAAATTGAAAACTATCATTGGGTAAAAAAAAAAAAAAAAAATCAGATGACGTATTTCCAGCTCTTTTTTGAAATTCTAAGGAAGTGGAGGGCAATATTATGGGATATAAAAACATATTTACATTCCTATCACAATATTGTTGTTGCTGTTAATTCTTTACATTTTCTCTCTTAAACTGTGATATGTTAAGGATTAATTGTTTTGTTGTTGGTGGTGATGGTAGTGTTTATTTTTGATGGCAGTATTTGTTTTACAATGAGACCAAGAATCTGTTTGAGTATATAAAAAGTATATGTACAGATAATAAATTATATAATTATTTTTTGTTTATTTATTTGTTGTTGTTTTTTTTAGAATGCAAGTTGTAATAAGCGATGGACTAGTACGGTGCATAATCATTTTTATGATTACAGTAATGAGAGACCTTCCTGGCAGTATTTTGATATCACACCTTGTCTTACAAAAATTAATAGACTCTTTCTAGTTTTGGTTCTTGAAGGTAATTATAAACATTGCTGACATATTTTCAAATTTATTATTTAAATATATCTACCTCTGAAATGTATTGTTTACAAAAAAAATTTAATCATTTTTTAATATGATTTCTATTAAATTTATTAATTCTTATCTTTTTAAATATTCTTTTAAAAAAATTATATTTATGTGATAATTACATAAATTATACCATTTTTGAGAGGAGAGCTTAATAATATTATAGGGTTAGTTTATGTTTTTAAGCCATGGTATATTTTTAAATTGCTATGTTTTTGGAAATATGGTCAAGAAGCAATATTAAAAATATCAGTGCACATCCTGTGGCTGATCTAGATTCAGATGGTAAATTAGTGGTGGCAAAAGTAAGATTATTTAATTTTTTAAAACAAAATGAAAATTGTAATATGGGAGGAAATTGAAAGAAAATATAAAAAAAATGTCAGATTTTATGAGCATTAAGTGAAATGATAATTGAATTCAAATAAAATTGCTTAGGAAAAATTTTAAAAAACTGCAGTAAAGCCTATTGATTATAAAAATAAAAAAAGTGAGAAAAAAAGAAAATGCTTGATTAGAAGGCAAATTGTGACAAAGAAAATATAAAAATATGAATTTACTGAAGATAGAAGTATGAATATATAGGATTTAAAAGTGGAGATGTGAAACAAATAATGCTTGAAGAAAATAGTTAAAAATAATGAGGTAAAAAGTTAGACGAAAATCTTTCACTTCATCATACGCTTTGAAACCTGAAAGACTCACGTGATCTCCAAGATACATTTCATGCTGAAGTAATACTTTTCCATTATCTCAGAACACAATCTCTTATCTTCATAATTTGTTCAGCATTGACCAATACCAAATCATTACTACAAGTGTGAAACTGTTTGTTTCCACATATCAGTTAAAGTTTATTATATCTGTGTTTTTCAATTAAACAATAAATACATAAAATATCTCAATACCAGATATATTAATCTTTGTCTGAGTTTCAAAGTTTATAACTGAGCCAGAGATAATCTCTAGTTTAATAAATGATTTGTAATAATTATTAATGTGTTTATCTGAAGTGATTATTGTCAAAATTGTAAGAGTTGAAAGTTTGACACTTAATGATCAAAGTATAATAATTTGATATAATCTAGTTAAGTAAAACAATTTAGATGCCTAAAAAGGCATAAACCAATAATTTTCAGAAGATAGGAATAAGCATTTATTTTTATAGCGTCTGTATACAATTGTAATTACATTCGAATATCGGCCAATTTATTAGCAAAGAAATTAGATGTATTGAATTTGCAGAAAGAATAGTTTGAAAGTGATTCATTCATTCATCTAATAAAAATAACAAATATTTGTCTGTATTAACTGAAAAATAATGTCAGATAGATATGGATTTATTAATGAAGAAAGAAGTGGTAAATGTTGTATCTGAAGTGGAAGGTGGCAGAATGCAAGAAATTGATGAGATTCCACTTAGTTCATTAGACTTATTTGAAGATTCATCTTTTGATAAAATTACCTCAAGAATGTACTAATTTAGTGATATTTAGAATTTCCGTGAGAAAAATGAATATGAAAAGTTTAGAATCATAAGGTTGAGATATAACTCTTGAATGGGTAGGTTTCCGGAAGATTAAATTTGTTTATATCTGAAAAGCAATTAGGAAATTAACAAAAATGTAGCATCAAAAGCTACAATTGGAGGATGAAGATCTCTTCCCCTTATGCCAGATGCCATGACATATATTACAGTAAAACCAAAGCTACCATCAACACTAGACTCGCTCAACACCTATATATTTATAACAGAGCTTAAAAGAACAATAATTCATTGTCTGTATTTTTGGAACATACCAAAAACTCCAGGCACGACTTTACACCTGCTAATCCTGTAATTTTATGCATTGAATCTAATGATCACAAGAGAAAAATCAGGGAGGCATTCTACATTCATGGAAATATTCACACCATCACTAGAAAGAATATGTGCTTCAAGATTTTGAACAAATGGGCTATGTAACACATCTTTAATTTAAATATTTTTGCATAAATTCTTCTATATGTGTTTTATTACAGTTATGATTATGAGATACGGATTCTCAAAAACATTAAGCTTATCTATATTTATTAATTAAATTATATCTTGTCCAGTAAACTTAATTTATAAATGTGTGTTTGTTTGTATAAACCTATAAAAGAAAAAATTAAATCACTTTCTGTTAATTTTTGATATGCAATAAAATCTCAAAATATCCTCAATGAAACCCAAATTCTTAGAAAAAATAGTCACATGATGTAAAAAATTATACAGAAAATGTTTACATTACAGCCATGGTGAAAGTCCATGGTGGAACAAACATTCTAGAAAGCTATTGGTAAAATAAGAGCATCCCTCTACTTTATTGCATTTAAATCTTTAGACAGATTTATAGTTTTTGACCTTATTGGTCAGATCTTGGGGTCCTATGCAGTTGGTCATCCAGCTGTCAACTTGAACTTCAATTTACTGTTTGAGCTAAAATCTTGATTCAAACCCAAATCAATCTGCTTGGACAATTATATAGATCTGACTCCAGCGTGGTATCTATATATATTAGCATACTCGATTCCTTATCAATTGTAAATATTTTCCCCAGCTAGGAATGCTAATAGTAACAACAAAGTACTTTATTTCCTGCTCACACTGATTTTTCAAGCTTATACTAGATGGCAGTAGAATAGGGGGTGCTCGTTTTATTATACTGTGTTAGCAGGAGATTGAAATAATTGACTGTTGTGATTAGTGGTACTTCTATGTGTGTGCCAGTCATAAGATGACAGGTTCTCTCTCTATCTAAACTACCTGTAGTTTCATTTCCAAATTAACACATTTTATATAGTAATATAGTTTACCTATTTACCACCAAAATTTTAAGGCACTAGCATGTTTGGTTAATGACCACGGCTTGAAATGTTGCTTATGTTTTTTACTTTTATAAATCATTTCTGATGATTCCTCTTTGCTGTCATCAAATCTTACAAACAGTTTGAAACTTCTTATTAGCCTGTTGTTCCATCATGGGTTGAGCATAAAGCATGTTGTTACATCCAAATATGCTGATACTTTAAAATATTAGTGGTGAATAGCTAAATTATATATATATATATATATATATTGCTGTGTAACATGTTGAATCACAGATGGCACTGCAGATAGTATGAAGTAATTAATATATCATTATCATTTTCATTCATTATCAATCTACACTACAGCAGGGTGAAGGTATCTTCAAGTTCAATCCATTTTCTCCACATCACATCAGCACACTTTCTTATTTCACCCATCCATTTCACATGTGGTCTTTTTCTAGATCTTTTACAATCTCTTGGAATATGATTTAACATTTCAACTGTCCATCTATTATCATCTCTTCTTCCAATATGTCCATCCCTACTCCAGTCTCTTCTTTCAATGATGTCAATAATACCTGCTTGTTCTCTCATACATGCATTTCATTTTTGATCTCTTCTTGTTATTACTAACACACATCTCCTCATACTTCTTTGAGTGATCTGAATTCTCTGTATTGCTTATTTGTTAAATGTCCAAGTCTCATATCCATAAGTAAGAACTGGTATCACATGTTTATTAAAAACCTTCCTTTTCAAACACATAGGCTTATTTTCTTTTAATATTATTTTTACCAAAAGCACTCCAACCAAAGTTTAATTCTATGATTAATTTAGTACATAGCAATAATCTCCATTCTTCTACCCTCGTCAATAATTAATGAAAATGTTGAAAATTATTCTTATCTCAGAGAAGGCCACAATTCTAATGAAACATTTTATAACAATGAATTTACCACTTTTTTTTTTTAATTACCATTTTCCATAGTTTTTTAATTTCTTCTCTTTATTGATTCTTTTTTTTAAGATCAGCTAACAGGAGATAATCATAAAAATAGTTCTGATATTTCTTCACAGTAATATTGATAAATTTAAATTATTATATTATAATTTAAAGTAATGAAATGCACTTTTTAGATCCACGTCCCAAGTAGAGCAAAATTCCTTCTGATCATTTTATTCCAAATCCCTAATGTCAGAACTTGAGTTGGTGAATGGACACTGACTTTGATAATTTTCCGTATTGATTGGAACTGAAGTGGCAAGAGAAAGACTAATGGAATTCTCACAAATGAATAATAGCATAGACATATTAAACGCCCATCATCTGAAATGGTAACCATTTCAGAATATAGAATAGAATGGTTTTTTAATAGGAAACAGCAGGGATGCAATAAAATTATTTTTTGTAAGTGACTGAAATAAATAAATCATATACATTTTTAACCAAGTAACATATTTTTTTTAAAAATGAAATATTCAGTTTTAACTGCAAACAAAATAGTCAAACGTTGTTAGCCGAGAGGTCATCGCAGCCGCTTTGCAAGCAAGTAGTTGGTTGAAGATGTTTGTGGGTTCGCGTCCCTGCCGATGCTATGACATATGAAAAAAAAAAAAACTATTGAAATATCAAAATTTCTGATTAGGAAATAGTTTTATTATTGTTATTATTTTACATTGACGTTATTCATATTTTCATCTATTTACTTCTTAATAGATTACATGTTTGCATTTAAATACATCCTCTTTAAAACTTGTTATTACAAATTTTAAGTTGTAGTTAGAAATCTGTTTTAGTTTGTTTGAAAACATTTTTGACTGAGCCCAGTTTTATGTCATCATCATCATTTTCAGCATTATAAATCCACAGCAGAATGAAAGTCTATTCAAGTTCAATCCCTCATCTCTGATCTCTATCCTCTCTTCTCTATATCACCATAGTACACTTCGTTATTTCATCCATCCATCTCATATGTGATCTTTTTCTAGGTCTTTTACAATCTCTTGGAATACAGTTTAAGATGTCTATTGTCTATCTGTTATCATCTCTTTTTAGCAATATATTCAACCAACTCCACTTTAGTACCTTAATTCTTTTGATAACACCTGTTTATTTTCTCCCTCATGAATTTTGTTTTTGATTTATTCTTTTTTATTCCTAACATGCATCTCTCCATACTTTGTTGAATCATCTGAAAACTCTGTATTACTCTTTTGTTAAGTGTCCAAGTCTCACATCCATAAGTAAGAACTTATAAAACATATTTATTAAAAACCTTCCTTTTCAAACACATAGGCATATTTCCTTTTAGTATTAAGTCAAAAGCACTCCAACCAAGTTTAATTCTATGATTAATTTTATCCATAATGTTTCAATCTGTAATAATAATTTGATCAAAGTATTTGTAGTTGTTAACATCGTCAAACTCATCATTATCAATCTTCACTTTTATCTTTTGAGAAAATGCATTGGGCATTAGTCTTTTTAACATTTACTTTTAATCCTACTTTTTTTACTTTCATCTGATAACTCTTGCAATATTTCTCGAAGTTCTAAAGCATTATTTGTAAAAATGAATACATCATCTGCAAAATCTAGATGATTTAAGTAATCTCCATTTACTTTTACTCCCTTATCTTTCCATTTTAATCCAGAAAATACTTCTTGCAAAACTGCTGTAAAAAGTTTTGGAGATATGGAGTCTACACCCTTCTCAGTGTTAATCTTCCTAGTATCATATAATCTAATTGTTGCTGTTGCATTTTTAGAAATATTCTTAAGAATATTACAATATCCTTCTTCTATACCTTGATAGTCTAATACTTTAATCACTGAAGAAATGCTTATAGAATCAAATGGTTTTCATAATCTACAAATCCAAAGCATAATGGCAATTTATATCATTGGTCCTTTCTATAACTTCTCTCAGTATTTGGATATGATCTACTGTACTAAAACCACTTTTAAAATCAGCTTGTTTTTTTTTTTTTTTTTGGTTGGTTAAAATCCAAAGTTTGCTGTAGATAAGTTGTAATTATTTTGGTAAAAATTTGTATAGAACTGATAAAAGACTGATATGTCTGTATTTTCTATTATCTTCTTTATCACATTTTTTTAATATTAATACTGCAATCTTCTTATCATCTGGTACATCTTTATCATTTAGACATTTGGTATAGAACTGTCAAAAAAATTTCTATTTCTTTACCTGTATTTTTTTTAAGATATCAATTATAATTTCATCATTACATGGAGATTTTTTCTTTTTCATAAATTTAATTGTATATCTCACTTCTTCATTTAAAATCTTGGGCCATTCAGAAGATATAGTAGTTGTAGGGGGTACTTTTCTTTGTTCTTTATTGCTGTATAATTTTTGATAGAACTTTTCTATACTCATCTCTTTTTTTTTAGTAATAGTTCCATCCTTTTTTCTTATTGCAGAAATGTTTCCTATCAATACCAAAATGTTGTTTTATCCTCTTGAGATTATTATTCTCTTCTATAGCTTTCCTTGCTAGTTCGCAATTATACTTTCTTGTTAATCACTCGTTTCCACACCACTTTACAATTTGAGACATTCATTTCTTCTTAATGTATTATTCTTATATATTTTCATATTCCTTCTTTTCTTCATATTGTCTTGTCTCAGAAGAAATTTTAATGGGCAATTGCTACTTTTTTGTGTTAGTTATTTTCTTATTCAATTCGTTCAAATTTGAATCATGTTCAAAATCTGTTAATATTTGAAAATGATTTGCAAGGTCTAATTTAAATTCATTGGCATGTTTCTGAAGATTCGGAATATCAAATGTGAATATTGTTTTTCTTAATAATTTTTTCTCTTTCGTTTTCCATTAACATCTTACTTATTAATCGATAATCACTTGTTGCATGTAGTATATTTTATTTATTAAAAAAGCAATGAATATTACATATTTATGAAATAAATATTTATTTTGTACAACATTTGTTAGTAACAGTATTGTAAAAAAATAATAATAATACATCCTCAAAAATTGAATTAGAAGTTATTGAAAAGATTTTATAGAATATATAAAATGATTTATTCCTATTCTTTTTTTACCATTTTATTTCCGCAAAAGCTAATTTATTCGCTCAGTACATACTCTCTTTTACGTATGTTTATTTTGTAATCCTTTCTATGGCAAAAACTTAAGTGACTAGTATTGTTTATTTAACAGAATTCCACATTGCTTCCGGATTTTAAAGTTGGCTTTAAGCGTATTCTGTTTCTTAATTTCAGAACATCATTAAAGAAAGGGTTAATGTTAACCCTACTTCTCCTGTCACTTAAAAGTGTTTTATTAATTAAGATATAGCTATAAGTTTTCAAGATTTGACATAGTGAATAGCATTGAAATTTTAAATTTATGAGCTTGAATAAAAAGGTGTGTGCGTTTCTATCTGTATAGAAATTATAAAGGATTTGATCCTAGACTTTCAAACTCCCTTCTGATATCTATCTCATACAACCGATACACATGACCACACACATATAAAAAAGATGTGATCTCCAATATATGTATTTCATGATAAACCAGCATTCATCAGGTTGTCCAGATCATCTCCCACACACATATATATGATTAGTGTTCGGTTTATATTAGGGTAGCAAATCTTCAAACTTTAATGAACAGCACTGATTATATATATGTGGGGGGGGAGAGATGATGATCTGGACCAACTGATGAGTGCTGGTTTAGCACAAAGTACATATATTGGAGATTATTTACATTTTTCACATGTGTGTGTCATGTTTATCGGTTGTATGAGATAGCTTGGATAGCTGAAAGAAGCTTGAAAGTCTGGGTTCAAATCCTCTATAATTATATCTAAACTCCAGGGATATAAAATATATCTGTATTTAAATATACTGAAATTATATAATAACTACATTTCAAATTTTCGAATTTAATAAAATCTTAAAGGCAAAACTACCAATTGCTTTTGTTTATAAAAAACCGAGATAGTTTGTCTGAGAGATCATGTGGTGTTAGAGCACTGGAAGTGACCCAATTGACTCTCGACCTAAGAATCTTTACCTTCTGAGTCCATCACTGCACTAAGTGGTTATCGTTTTCTGATGATTATATAATAACAATTTTTTGAAATGATTTGGTACTTATTTGATTTTTGAAGGCTATTCAAAAGCTTATTTATTATTCCATGTGTAATTTGATAAGGTAGTAGAATGCCAAATTCTAGATCCAATACATATCTTCATCACTTTTGATATTTAATTTCTTATAAAATATCTGGCGATCTTTTTTTCATCAAGATTATAGAATCCAATCAGTTTTTTCACTACCAATCTTTCCAACCATTATGACCTTTTTTGATGACTTAATTTACCTCATAGAGCAAACAGAACGATTTCAACCTGGTCATTATGTTTCACATCTACTCAGATCAAGTGTCCATTTGTTTGTTTCCTTTGCCACCCATGAAGTTCTTAAAAGTCTTAGCCAGCACCACAATTCAAGAACATCAATAATGTCTCTATTCTTTTTTAATATCCAATCACATATATTCTGGAAAATCACAGACCATAGTTAGAATAATTCTGATTTATTCTTTGAAGTCATGTCAAAAAAAATTTCAGATTTTTTTTTTTTTTTTTGTAACTCTGTTATGATGTTCATCTGGAGTAAAATTCTTGACTCCTGATTGGTTTGCATTGAATAATCCAAGGAGATAAAAGCCACCAGTTTCTTCGTTCTCTTCATAATTCTAATCTTTGCTTAATCTATCTACCATTCTCTTCTTTTAACTTTCTAATGAGAATCTTGGAGTCTTTCCTTTTCAACTGCATTTTATCTATCTACATTTATTGATGCTTCTTTTCCCAATCCCGTTTTCACATTTGCTTTCATCAAATCTGACTTTCCTTATTATACATATTAAGTATGCAGGTTAAATAGTTAGGGTTACTGTATATATGTCTGACCAATGGGGAAACAGTCTGATTCACAGTACCCAATTTTATCTAACTTCTAATCGCACATTGCGATTTTTTAACAAAGATACTGGAATATTCTGATGCACTTATTTTTTTTCCTTAAAACATTGTTAACAAACCCAAAGGCCTTGTCATATGCAATAAAACATTAATTTCTTTCTGATATTCCCTGACTTTTATATTATACAATATATAATGATAATGGTAGAATTTCTCAACCTTTTCTGAAATTAGTTTGTGTATTTGGGAGGTCTTTTTTAATATAAGACTCTAATAGTGTTCTATGTGATTTTCAGAATGATCTTACATACTAAAGATATGATAGTTTGTTTGTTTTTTTTGGTTTAAAGGAATTAAAATTGATAACTTCCATTCTGTCTGCTATTGGATGATTTTTCAAACTTTTTGCATAATATAATCAATATTATTATTGAGTCTTCCCCACTTTCCTGACAAATTATTGATGCAGTATCATTTCTTATATTTTGGCAGCAATCTTAGGACTAACCTGATCTCCTGTTTCATTGTTGAAGGCTCTATATAAGTTATCTTCTCAAAAGTGGTGGAATAATAACTTCATAGTTTAGCCCCTTTTTTTCTTCTTCTTCATTTGATCTTTGTTAATTCAGTTATAATCTGCTCATTATAATTTTTCTTTTTGATCTTAAGAATCGACTAAAAGATATCTTTTTTTTTTCTTTCCTGGATATTCCATGGAATTTTTTATTCAGATCTTTATTTACAATGGTAGTAATAATTCTTCAGGCATTCATTTTGATTTTCCTGGAGTTTTTTTTTTTTTTCCATCTTATTAATTTTCTTAAATTGCTCTTTCATTATTTCTTTCACTTCCATCCACAGTTAATTTGCTTTGACAACAGTTACATTAAGAAGCTCAAATAAATTTCTGATATTATTCTTAAAAGCAATAATTATATTCTGTGGATTATATCTGGAATTCTGGACTTGCTATTAGATCTTTTTCACCTTGCCTCAAGTCTTATTTATGAATCTTTGGTAATCTGTTTTGTAATACAATGTTTACCAAATTTTTGATATTAAGACTAGGGTCTTCCATTGTCAGTTGTTAAGAATATAATCGATTGGATTCCTATAAACTTCATCTATGCTTAGACTGCATTGGCAATAAAGAGATCATTAAATGCATAAAACATATTACTCATTCCTCTGCTTCCACGTCTGTTAAATGACTACGTGCACTTCTTTTGCTGTCCTTTTTCAACTTTGGTATTCCTCTTTCTGACCAATGAAAAATATATTCTGCCCACAAGTCTTGCAGTTCTGCCTGCATCTGAGTGTAAAATGTTTTAATTTATTCTTCTCTCACTTAAACTGTTGGAGCATAAACTTATGTTATAGTAATTTTAAATAGATATGCTTAAAATCCTTTTAATATTAGTCACTCATTCGCAGGATTATATTCTTTCTGATATGGAAAGTCACAGCAATTCTGCTTGGTTGTGTTTGAACTCTATATTCTTCTAATATAGAATATCAACATTTCAGTCCATCTGATTTTACTAATTGAGTAAGATGTTTTAGGGTGCAATCAATTCATTTCTAACTTGATGAGATTAAAATTTATAATCTCAATATTCTAATTCCCAATGATAATAGTGGAGTTTTAGGTTTTTCCCCTCACATTGAAATATCAGCATTTTAATGTGGTTTTTATTTAGGCACATCAAAAATACAAGCCCACAGTGCTGAAAATTATACTTGAATCTTTCTGATTATAATTTTGAGAATCTTTAGACCTTAGGGACTCACTTTTAGCACTATAATATTGTTCTGTTTTGGCACACTTTATGGATATTCAATATGTCATACAGAAGGGTTTCGCTGTGCAATTTGAAATTATCTTCAGTTAGCATTATATCTTGCTGTGTTGCTGATATACATAAACAAGATGTGGGAGGAAAATGCAAGGCAAAGTAAGTCATAAAAAAAAGTTTAGATCTTATGAAGATTGTCAGAGGAGGAAGGGGAAACTTTGTATAGATTTCAATATACAATGAAAATGTATAATCAATAGATAAAAAGATTATTCGAAGCCATCTATCTCATTGAGTTTGATAAACCTGTACTCATAGCTAGTTTAACTTATAGCTATTTTAAATATCTAGGTTTGCATACATATATCATCATTATTTTCTATGCCTTGCATTATTTAGTACAATGTGGAGTGACAGACTTTGCAGCTCAAAATCTATGGATCATGGCTCTAGCTTTCACTTCCATAGCTTGAATTTCTTATGAACCTCTGAACAATAAACTATTTGATTATAATAATGTGCTATTTTTTTTTTGTTATTGTTCTGCTATAAGTTGAATTTCCTAAATTTAATCCAATTTCTCTGATCAATGGCTTCCACATTATATCAGTAACTTTCTTATTATATCCATCCACTTCACATATGATCTCTTTCTAAGTCTTTTACAATATCCTGCTATTCAATTATAAACTTCAACTGTTTATCTACTGTCCGTTTTTTAACAACATGCCCAAATCAGTTTCTAATATATTTTTTTCCCTACATTGTGGGATCTGAGATTTCCATAAAACATCCAAGTGTGATCCGTATGCAAGAACTAGTAAAATATCTGTGTTTTTTTTAAAACCCATAGGCATATTTTTTTTAATGTTATATTATTTTTACTGTAGGAACTTCATTCAAGTTTAATTTTATGATTAATTTTATCTATTCCCATTTATATTAATAAATTGAATGAGGTAATTATAGTTGTTAACTTTAAATTCTTTACTATCAATCTTTATTTTTTCTTTATGTAAAAAAAAAAAAAACCCACTAAATAATATTTTAATTCAAATTTCCATATATTTATTCATTTGCATAATGAAGTGGTTCTTCTTTATAACCTAAAACTAAATGCACTTTTGGTGAAGTTCACCAAACTCACCAAAAGTGCACTCAGCTTTAAGTTATAAAAAAAAACATGTCATTATGCAAATTAACAATATATGCAAATTAGAATTACAAATACAAACAATGGAAAAAAATCAATATTAAATAATACTTTAATCTTTTTTAGCTTCTGTCTTAATTCTGCTTTCATCTGGTAACTCATAACACTTTCAGAAACTATTTGTAAGAAGGAATTTCATAATCTGCAAAGTCCAAATTACTTGAATAATCACCATTTATTTATATTCTCATTTTAATCTAAAAGATACTTCCCATAAAACTGCTGTAAAAAATGTTATAAGAAATTACCTTATGCAATGTTAGCAATATTATTCATCTTATTATCATCATGAACTCTAAACATCATGGAAATGGATTTATAAGATTGACATATTTTCAGCTTGTTAGGTGTGATGATATTGAATCTACAATTATGAAGAAATGAAACAGATGAAATGGTATAAACATGATGTTTGTAGTTTGTTATAAAGATTATATTAAGAGAGGCACAATATGGCCTGCTTTTATTAGAAGTTTGTTGTGCCTAGAATACAGATGAAAAATTTGCTGCTTAAAATGTTAGATTAAAACAGTGTTCTTCAACCCTTGGTCTGCGGCCCGGCACCGGGCCACAGAACTTTTCTGCAGATCCGCGTGCTAGATGGGCAGTAAAAAGTTTGTAATAATAAATAATAAGAGTTTAAACTTTTAATTAATATAGCCAATTTTTATTTATTTTTTCATCTCATTTTTACCCAATTAAAAAAAAAAAGAAAACAAAATCTAATCAATCATTCATAAATTAATTTGTTTTTCTAGTTATCACAGATGTTTATGGGGGGGGGGGTAGAATTACATTTTTTATTGCTTTTCTAAAAAAATTTAAAAAAAAGTTTTTTATTATATAAACTCCATATATATATAACTTTATCTTATATATTTAACATTGTTGTTTTGATCAGTTATAACAATTATGCTTATCTTTAAGAAAATTTATCTATAGACTTCTGCCGGTCTGCGAAATCTTATCCTTATTTTTGCTGGTCCGCGGAAACTTATCTTTATTTTGACAGGTCCGCATGTGTAAAAAGGTTGAAGACCACTGGATTAAAAGACTAATATTTACTAGATATATGTGGAAGTATTTGTGATTCATGAATTGGTTTCTATAATCATCACAAAATTCATCTTTACGTCTTTGTTATTCTTTTTTTTATTTTTTGTAGATAGGACAGCCAAATTAATTTTTAAGTGGCTACTAAAAATGCTAAGTATATATATATGTATATACATACTATACATTTGTGAATGTAAAATGATCTGATTTCATAATTAATTATTGCTTACGATACTCTTAACACCTTAATATGTGTCAGGAATTGGGTAAACTCTAGCCGTAGGTCACATGCTCCACTTTGTGGTCTTCTTCATGGCATTCTTAATAGTAATATAATTCAAAGTAGTTTGTATAAATTAAAATCATTTTACTAATATTGAGTTACTCATAATAAATATAATAATATTTTTGAATTTGCTTATCTGTGTATATGTGTATAAATATAATTTTCGATCTAGACTCAATGGAATTTTTTTTTAATGATATTAATTTTTGTGGTAATTATTTAATTAAGTTTTTGAATAAATACTGGGAACATTTTATCACTATGAAATCTAAAATTGTAATATACAGAAGGATACTGCTAAAAGTGTGGATGGGAGGGGGGATATTAATCTACAAAACTATATGGGTTGAAATAGTCCACAACTTTAAAAAAAGATTACGGTCAACTAATTAATAAAGATGTCTATTCAAAAGTAACTTTCAAATTATTATTTATTAGTTGCCACTTGAATTATTAAAAAACAATATATATATATATTAAGGCTAAACCTTAATAACTCGTTAATCTTGTGTTTAGATTTGTAGAGATCCCTACTGTCGCATTTTAGGTGCATAGTCTTAAGGCTATAGCCTTAATAGTAATGAGTATGCGCTTTACAAATTATTAATTAAAAAACAATATGTAATATTAAATATTTTCTTTAATGTTTTCTAGTTGATTTTGAAGTTTTGGCTGGTGGTAGTTTGGAATTAGCCGAAGATTCCATCCGACAAAGTATAGCTGAAAAATGTGGCATATCTCCACTTCGAGTCACCAATATCTTTGTAAGTAACCTTTCTAATATATATATATATATTAAATATTTTCATGATAATTTTGACATAAACAAAGAAATGAATAGTTATATTTCCATCTATATAATAACTAGAGAAATATATTAGGAATGCCTTCTGAGGAATTATATGTTTTTGGCAAAAGTTGACGGTAGTTTTTTTTTAAATCCTTGTTTAAAATGAAAATAAGAAATGAAAATTATTACTTTATTACGATCACTGACACTTATATATATATATATGTGTGTGTGTGTGTGTGTTACATATTTTATTATTTCATAAAATTTAAGATATATTCAAATAATAGAAATACCTACCTGAAATGCTTTCATATATCTGGAATAATAATTGTAATACTGATATTATCCGTATATCTACTCAAAATGTTTCTACAGACCCGGAATAAATGATTACAAACATTTATGTATTAATATAATATGTATACCTACCTGAAATGCTTTCACATACCTGGAATAATAAGTGTAGTACTGATATTATCTGTACATCTATTCAAAATGTTTCTACAAACCTGAAATAACAATTGCAATTCAGATAATATCTGTACATCTACTTGAAATACTTCTATAGACTTGAGATCAATAATCCAAAAATATGTATGGATAAATCATGCATGTGTACCTGCTTAAGTGCTTCTACAGTCCTGGAATAAATGGTTAAAAACATTTGCATATTAATTGTATAAGTATACCTACCTGAAATATTTCTAGACTTCTTCCCATCATGTGAATTAAAAAATGGGTTTTTGCTCAGGTAATCTACCTGAAATATTTTTTAGATTTCTTTTCATTATATGAACTATATTAGAAGGACTTGCTAATGAATTGTTATTAAATAAAATTATTGTTTACTTAAAATTAATGTAATTGTCCAATTCTATTTTGTATCACTAGTCATTCATTGCATCTTGCTCACAAGAATCTCAAGCCTCCTGAGCTATGTTTGGCATAACCAGATGATGGTAATTAAGGTTGTGGTGAGATGAAACTCTAGTGGTGCTGTTTGGGAACCCAAACACATAATTTTCTATATGCTTCCAGTCTCTATGGTGCTACATCCTCTGATGAGCAAGAGATATTGTTGTAGGTGGGGTGATATCTGCATTGGGGAATGCCAATTGATAGTTCCTTCCTGCAATATGCTCATCAGGAAATAAAACTAACAAAGAGTGGAGTTGGTCATGTGTCCGGTTACAATATATTGTAAGGGATGACTTACAACCAACCACCACACCTATCCCAATTTTTCTCAATGTTTAAATTCAGGCCAATTGGTAGGCAAATAATTTATCCTACATATCTGTTTATACACATGAAATATGTAAATAAACACAAATAAACTAATATTTTTGTCTATTTGTAGAAATTAATTTTTTCCTTTTTTTTTACACCATGAAAGCAGACAAATTCGTTATCTGTACAAATACACTTAATATCACTAACAACAAAAATAATAACTAATTGACTGATAAGACAGACATGATC